>CABFVX010001311.1:0-12793 GCA_902151425.1 Timema shepardi | reverse complement strand
AACTATTGGCTGGTTACAACCTTGCAAATATATTATGTTTACATAACATATTTATTGTTTTCTCATGTGAATGTAATTCAACTTGTCCAACTTAAATTCACTTAAAATTGAATTTTATTTTTCTAAAAATAGCTATAGCTATTTTCGAAATATTTTGAATTCTCAAAAATTTCCCATTAATAGTTTAAACTGGGATTTCTGGTTCGAACATAATCTTTTATCTAATAATCCTGCTTTTCGGCCGTAAGATAGGCTTCTAACGGAAATGTGCTTGTGTGTGTTTAGAATTGTTTATGAGATTTGTCATTGGAACTTTTCAAATTATTCTTTCATTTCCTCGAACAATGTATTTCTTTATTTTAATTGATATGCGTATTAGTGATTTTTTGGGCTAGGTTATACGCAACTTAGAGTAACCAGCCCAAAACACAGGATGAAATACTGGCTTTTAAAGAAATGCACTAACATTTTCCTGTTGGATGCATGATGGTAAAAACACAGAGTGAACCTCAGAGCAGTAGACTCAACCTGCATCCAAACTACGGCCTCCGGATTCAGTTAGAGTGTTGTATCACTTAACTAACTCTTCGAACTTATTTCGTGATAGATCTTTATTAAAACTAGTATACAATCGTATCGGTAACGGGCGAATTAAATTCAAATAATTGGGATGCAAACTATCTATTTAGTATGAGCTGAAAAACGCAAACCGCTCACTACGTTCTTTTAATTCACGAAAGACTTTAAAAAATTTCAGTCAGACCAAAAACAGTAATCAAAAAAATGTATCAAAAATCCGGCTTTGTTGGGTTATGTCCCGTGGTATAGTCTATAATGTGAAACGTTTAATCTTTTCAGCTCATCTATGGGCTTCTAGAGGGTGTGGTAAGACTCTCTCTCTCTCTCTCTCTCTCTCTCTCTCACACACACACACACACACACACATTAGGAAATTATTTTAGGATACCTGACTGAAATCTTTTTAGTTTCCTAAGTCATCTCGGTCAGGTGTACTGAGTGTAGTTTTTTTCAAAACTGTTTTTTATTCTCCCTCCTTGCAAACGTGGGAACACTTCCTGTAAATATAGTCAATATGTTGTTTTCGTGGTATTTTGTCGGAAAGTTTTCAAATGAACACCCGGTACAAACAGTTACAAATGTTACATTTTTTGCCAAAATGTATGTTTTAAATAGTTCTCATCTATACTAGCATGTAAAGTTTACTAAACATTCACCCCTAGAACAAAAATTAGGCCTGTATTATAATAACCACACTGGGGGGTTACGTGGATAAGGTTGTCATTACAACACAGTTTGGTTTGACAATGTCGGGGAGGTCAGATTCCAGCCGGCTGTACTGGTTTCTCACTCTCCCTTCAAGAAAATGTAGGTACATATCTTGTAAATGATACCTTTCTGATCCCTACCTAAATAATGTAACTGTGAGGACTGTCTAAATGGGTAGTAAGGGCCTGTATACAAATGCATGAGGGTAATAAGGTCCTGTGTACAAAATGCATTAAGGTTGTAGGATGAATTGTTGAGTAAACAGTGGATTTTGAATTCTTTCACAGTCGGGATCGAACTAGGGCCCTCTAAGCCAATAATTGTGATCCTTAGCTCCTCTGTCACGGGTATGAACTACCACAAGCTACTTTTAACATGATTAAAGTTTTCACATTATTTATCCTCCCTTTCGCACCTTCTATTGAGACATAATCTGTTATTTAGTTCCTCTATTTGATCTCCTTCCCTCCACGAGGCCTTATAGACAATAATGGCGAGCCGCTATTAAACCGCGGAAGTGCTCCATAAGTCCAGATAATAATCATCACCCTGAATTAACTCAGGAGAGTGTGCATCATGATGGCCCGCCATAAATCTAATATTTCCATTTGGCTGGGGAGAGATACGGTGGCTGGGAAGGTCTAATCTAGTTAAGTTGCCCCTCCTGGAACCCTATCACCGTGCAGGAACAGTTAGAATGGAGGGGGTGGGGGGGTAACCACGCTTCTGTATGAAATTGTGCAACCCACGTGGTGCCTCGGGTAACAGGGAACACACAAATATGTTCCTTTACATTACTCTCCTGGTTTTCTCGCTGTTTGTTTTATTTGATATTTCACTCTTATTCCGAGCAAAAGAAGATGAGGCTGTTAAAAACAACAACAATAAATTGCTCCAGAAGATTAAAAAATACATTCTGTAAGAATAACTACCAGTTCAGCTTGTTGGAATCAAACCCCAGCCTACCGATTTAGAGTCAAACCTATTATTCTGGCGACCCAGCATGGTTAGGGGTGGATTCTAATATGTAAGAGGGGTGGTTTACGTTCAGAAGAAAGGATTGGAAGTCGGGGTAGTTGTTTTGTTCAATCTATACTATCTGTTGTTTAATCTCATGTAGCAGCACCCAGTGAAACACCCTCTCTTCAGCAATCACAGGGTGGTAAGGCAAGTGGAGGGGGACTACTTTTACTGCCAACCTACTCTTTGTGTGTCTGCACTTTCATACCCCAAGCTCTTTTTAATGAGGGATGACTTATGACGCCACTTATTTATAAACGCATTATCAAGTGAGGGTGATCCGTACAGTAATGAATGAATAAAAGTTCGATTTTGGTAATTTATCCTGATTATGATATTCGAGATTAATATTTTAATTTGAGTAACTGAAGCCAGTTAGTTACTAAATTCAAATTAAATATTTTTCAAATTATTTTTATTTTATTTGGAATAAGTTCGAATTAATAAGCCAGGATTTAAATCTTAGTTTGGCAAAATTTTACATTTTAACTTTGTCCATCTTTTTCACATAAATATTTTCTGACTTGACCCATTTATTAATACTATAGGCTTAAGTTTTTCTTTGAGAAAGTAATTGCTTGAGATATCTTTAAGGAAACATTCAATTTCTATTACTATTATTTTTTCAATACTGCCATGGGTGCGGGTACGATCAATGCTAGTCGCCCGGTCTATTCTAAGTATATTATTAAAATAGACTGTGATATATTATCCTCGGATGACCGAAGCTATGATGGGCAGCTGAGATTAAAACTGAAGGACAAACTGGCGAGAACATAGACTGTTGGAAAGTAGAATGTGAGAGGAGTGTAGGGTAAAGAGAATGAACTGTTAGAAGCAATGATTTGAAGAATAATTGGTAGTTTGTATATATATATATATATATATATATATATATATATATATATATATATATATATATATGTGAAACCAAGCGAAAAGGGAAAGATGTTTTGATTAAGAGTGAGGGTAGTCTGGCACTGTGGTCAGGAGTGAATGAATGGGTAAAAGGAAGTCAAGGAGTAGATTCAAACCAAAGCCCAACAGCTAAGCTGAATGTGAAAAGGTATGAGTCAGTGTCAGACACACTTTTATGGCTACATATGAAAATAGTTATTCGTAGAATCATGTTAGTGGCTGGTTATTCTCCCGTGGAGGGTGAAGAAAAGAATGTGAGAGTGAAGTTTTGTAATGAGCTCAATGAAGTCTTGAATGTATGTGAACCAGGTGAACAAATTATCTTGTTAGGATATATTAATGGGTAAATGGGCTCACAAAGAGAATTCAGAGAGAATGTTAGAAATATATGGTGATGAGAGGGTAAACGAGAATGATAATGATTTAGTGAATCTGTGTTTAGAAAAAGATTTTTATTTAATTATTTGTGTCGAAAACATGGTTTAAATACAAATATATTCACTTGTATAAATGGACAAGAGCCAATTCAAGAATGATGATTGATTTTGTGGTGTATGATGAGAGAATTAAAAGTCTAGTAAAGAGTACTAGGTACATGCGTAGAGCTGAATGTGGAAGGGATCACGTCCTAGTGATCTTAGTAGTTGAATTAGGTAGGAATTTTGTGAAGAAGCAGTGCAAAAGTATTAAACAAATAAGAGTGAAGGTGAAACAGTAGCCTTATAAAAGTGTGAGAGTGCTGGGCGAAAAATTAACTTTACAAGAGCGTGAATGGAATGTCGAATGTGACAATGGACAGCGTGAATGTGAAATTGCTACTATTTGCATAGGATGCCGGATTAATGGCTGGGAATGGATGTGATTTTCAAAATGAGTTAATTTTTTTTACTGTGGCGACAGGATCTTCGTATAAATGTCTCCCTAACTAAGGTGATCGATTTTGATAATAATGAATCAAGAAATGATTGTCAGCTTATTATAGATGGAAAAGTGTTAGAACAAGTGGATGATTATGTGTATCTGGGCAGAATGTTTAGTAAAAATGGAAGAATGGATGGCGACATCGACAGACTGGTGGCATCTCGGATAGTAGCTGGATGTATGTGGACTATTTCAAAGAATCAAAAGGCAAATATGGCAGAATATAAAAGCTTGCTAATACCAACGTTGGTTTATGGATGCGAAGCGTGGGTTTGTCAAGAGAAACACAAGACAAAGGTGAATGCTATTGGAATGATATATATATATAAGAAATGTATATGGAAAAACACGTATGAACAAAGTTAGTAATGAATGGGTGCCGAGGCAGTGCGGTTGGAAAGTAAACCCACTAGGTCATTGTGAAAGAATTTTCTTACTTTGGTTTGGTCGTGTTGAGAGGATGAGTGGGGATCTAGTGACAATGCAAATACATTATGAAACTGTGTTTGAATCAAAAGGAAGGGGTAGATCATGTAAGACATGCCTAAATGTTGTAGAAGAATGTGTGAAAAAGAGAAGCATTAAGAGTTTAGGAATAAAATAGCATGGGTGACTCTATGTCTGGATATTGTTGAAGCGAAGTGAGGATGAAGTTTGTGAGGTTGGATAAAGTACGAAGTTTATTTCAGCTATATGCAAAGTTTCTTGCCTATGCCGTAAAGGAACGTCGTGATTAGTTATGTATGTATTTATGTAAAACAATCAATATTTATCAAACATCTACACAAATTTAATATTTATTTAAATTTCATACGAAACTTGTACATTACATAGCTTTTATACCCTATATTGAATTTATGACACTTAAAAGCTTAATATTTGGTCCAAAATAGGCTAAAAATAAATCATCTAGGATTTCTACATGTAGTATATACCATTTACTTGGCCTAAATGTGTACAGCTTTTTAATTAGAGATGAATTATTCGAACTGTGAAATATACTAGATATTTGAAGTTTCGTAAACATTCAAGATTTGAAATTAGAAGAAAAAAAATGATTTTAAAATAATTTTTGGAGATATCGAAAATCTTTAATTTAATGGTTAATCCCAGCCCAACATGAGAGGAAAAAACGTAATTAGACACCTTTTAAATGATAGTTAGTGAGGCTGTTTTAAATTCCAACTTAATATGGATTCACAGTTTAAAATAAATAAAAATATTATTAAGATACGTAATATTTTATTTCTTTTATCAGTTTAAGAATGTTTATATATATATATATATATATATGCCTGTTTGGGCTACATCAGTGGTATCCCAGAAGTGGAAGGATTAGCCAGTATTAATGTACCATTTCCCGGGGACGCCCGAATGTACTAATCTTACATATTTTCCGTCGAAGCTCTTTCCATGCACCGATGAGATGAGATGAGATTAGGTGATAGTGAGTAAGAGGGTGTGGAACCAGTAGAAACATCTTAAACCTACCTTAAAACTAACTAACCATAGCCTGGTGACCGTAGGGGTAATTCCTCTTTAGAGAAAGATAACCAAGGTATCAGTCAGGAATTGAACCCAGTACACTTAGGCTCGCAGCCAGGTGCACTGACCACTATACCACCGTAATGGTTGGCTTAAGAATTGATGTGAATACAATTAAAAGGTGTATGTTGGAAAGAGGGGAGGCGAGTGGTAATATGAGGGGTGCTGGAGGGCGAAGGTAAGGAAATCGTACCAAAGTGGAAACATTTTCCTCTTGCGTTTATAGTACAGAAATACTGTCGAAAAAAAACAGGTAAACCCAAACAAAATTCGGAGGAAGCTGAAAATTTCAGGATCGGCTCAGAATTATATGCTTTACAACATATCAAAAGTCCCCTAAGTTCTCCCAAGCCCCATCCTCTTCTAGATCTTAATAAATTTGTGATCACTATTCTCTTTCCCCGAAATGATATTCCGGATAAGCTATATATATATATATATCTTGTAAAGCTCTCAAGCGTGAAAATAAATCAACAACAGCTATTTAATCGTATTGTGTGCGTATTCCGATCTGAACCTGAGTTAATGGAGTTATTTTCAAATGAACTAGCACTTAGACCTATGTCTTTGTTTGACGAAATATCAATAAGGAAGGCGAGGAAATCAGCCCTCGATGAAATCTTAGAATCGGCTTCTCCTTATAAAGAAAAATGCGCCAAAAGACACAGTGTTTGTTGTAGATGGTGGGTACCTTCTTCATATCATTTTTTAGCCGAGACCAGCGACTTACAGGATTATTTGCATGAAATATTCATCTTATATGATTAAACATTTTAAGTGTTCATCAACAGTAATGTTTGATGGGTATGAAGATTTATCAATAGATATTGACATGGTTGCCACATACTCTCAGGAAGTTTTTAGCAAATTGCAAAAATAAATCACGTTTTATCAAAATTCTAACACCCATCCTACAGAATTGTGGCATCTCGGTCCAGTTAGCAAGTGGAGATGCATACTTTCTTATTGTTTCGACAGCCATTGAGTTATCAGCTGAGCATGATATAACAGTTATAGCAACTGATAAATATATCCTTACCATGCTAGCTGTGCGTGCACTTTCAAGTACTAAGCTCTCTCTCCTAATTTCTGGAAAAACGGGAGAACCTGATAAAATCACAATATCGTGGAGCTCCAAGAAGCTCTAGGTCCAGTAAAAAAACACCCCCATGTTTACTCATGCAATGACAGGTTGTGATACGACGTCTGCCCTTTTCAGAAAAGGAAATAAATTAGCCTATGACCTCCTCCAAAATGATAAAGAGCTGTCCAGGGAAGTGCTGATTTTCAATTATCCTTCTGCTACTCCTGATGAATTAGCTTCAGCGAAAGAACTGTTTATTTTGTCTCTGTACAAAAAAGAAAACTGCAAATCCCTAGACGAGCTGCGTTATAAAATATATGTCAAAAGTGTAGCTCGTCAGTCTGTCACTGCTACTTTCAACATCGCCGTGCTTCCACCTACCAATTATTCTGCTTTTCAACACTCACTTAGAGTGTATCTCCAGGTGCAACAGTGGTTACATAATCTGCTCACACCAACGGACTGGGGTTGGCAGCTTATTGGAAAGGTAAATATATTATTAAACTGAGGCTTTTTTTTTTGTTGCTTACATTTTAATTTCATTCGATCTAAATTTATATAATGTATTTGTAGCAATTATTGCTACAAGGTATCTTAAAGTGGGTTAGTCAATCAAAACAGCACTTACCCAATTTCACCAACCGGACGAGCTTTGTGTTAACAGGAGCTTGTTCCTGTCATGACATTTCTCCCTCCAGCCCCAGAAAAGCTCTTGCATCTTATCTGTTGTGGCTGCAAGAAATGTTGCGAACTCAACTGCGAATGGAAGAGTGTGCTGGCGTGTTTTATAATGTGTCGCTGTTCGGGAGAAGTGTGAGGCAACTCCCCTTCACCGTCGTTCACTATGGATAGTGAAGAAAACGTGGACGAACTAATTAATATATTTTGAAAATTACACTCAAACATTAAATTTATTAATGAGGTGAGAGAATTTTGTGTGTTAACTTTAAGGAATTCACTTGGGGATGAATTTAGCTGGGACACGAGTGAAACTTATTTTTATTTATTCCTTGGAGGCTAATTTACTAGTGCATTTTTTGAACTTTTGGGTTTTCTATCATAAAAGCCAAGCCTCGGACTTTAGAGGACTTTTGATATGTTGTAAAGCATGTGATTCAGAGTCGATCCTGACAATTTTAACGTTCCGATAGTTTTTCCCCACCTTAAAGTAATTTATAAGTACGGTACTTATGGACTTTTTGAGCTTTGGGGTCTTCTACTAAGTAATCCAAGCCTTAGACTTTAAGAGACTTTTGATATGTTTTAAAGCATATAATTATGAGTCAATTCTAAAATTTTCTGCGTTTTGATAATTTTTTGCCGTCTTAAAATAATTTATTAATAGGGATGGAATTTTTAAACTTTGGGTTCTTCTGCCATATAAAAGCCAAGCCTCGGACTTTTGATATGTTGTTACGTATATAGTTCTAAGTCGACCCTGAAATTTTCAGCGTTTTCTAATTTTTACCCGCTTTAAAATAATGTTTAGGTATTTATGGACTTTTTGAACGTTGGGCTCTTCTAAAAAAATCCAAGCTTCGGACTTAAGGGAGCTTTTTATATGTTGTAACGCATATAATTCTGAGCCAATCCCGAAATGTTCAGCTTTCTCAGAATTTTGGCCGGGTTATTTGCTAGTAATCCTGGTCTATTAGCATGTTTTCTAGGATTTGTAATCGAAAAAATTATACGTTTTTTCTTTTTGATTATTGACTACGCTTTCTCCATGAAAATTCGGCTACACTTTTTCTAAATTCCCCCTTCATTTTCCCTATCACACTATTGCAATTAAATGAGAATAGCCTGGTCGAGTAGGAAGACTTGGTTGAAAACAAATTGGTATTATATTTATTCAGTTCACTTCACATCAGGAAACTGCTTACACACTTTACGTATTAAAGCAAAAATATTGCAGTAAAAACTATGAAATTTTACATCGAAAAGTCGAATGAACTTTGTTCATATCACGATTAATTTTACAGCCCTCACTGTAAATCAAACTCGGCACCCTTAAATCAACCGGAGGAGGCTCTACCGACTGATCCAAGTGTCGGACACTAACAGATTTATTTATATTTCTTGATAGTCCCTGATGTCAGTCGCACAATAAACTGGAGTGCCCTTAGCAGAGAGTCTAAGGTTCAAATCTCGGTAGGATGTAATGAGGTTGAATTTTCAAATGCGATCCATAACTGTGGTTTTCACATTTCCTCTTCATACTTAAGTGTATAAATTTCCTCTAACTTGCTCCATTGGCCACATTGTCTAAGGCGCTACCTTCACAGTACACTAAACAGTTGATTTCGGGGAGATCAAATGGTTTTCCACTCTCCCTCCACGCAAATGTGGGTACACTTCCTAGAAATATAACCTTCCTAATTCCTAAAACCACTAGCGTAATTAGTACATAAGCGTATAAACAACGGGTAGTAAGATGTAGTACAACTAAAAAATATATTCTACTTCCTTCCTCATAATTTTTCCTTAAAGTTAATCCGTTAATATCATTATGTTAAAATTAATAATTTAAATAAAAAATATTATTATTAGCACCGCGTCTTACTACCCGTTCGGGTTATACGCACTTACGCTAATGTGTAATGGTAGGGTGATAGTGAGATGGAATGGAGGACCTACAGTTTAACGTGGAATCCGAACCACGGTGGAGACCTGGCATTCCCCACATTCACAAGATGTCTTGTTTTAAATAAAAAGTATTTAACATTTTCCCTCCATGTCTTACTAACCATCTGTGATACAAATTTTAAATATTGTCAGGCATAATGGAGTAGAAATAAGGAGGTACATTCTAGTGGAAATTCATCCTCATTTACATAGGGGAAAAGGGAGAAAACAATAAGGAAAAACACTCGCAGATTATCCGGCCAGGGTTCGAACCCTGACCTATCCATTACCGGCAAACCAGACTAGGTAGAGCTGACATTTAATCCGCGTATCCACCGATGCAAGCTCCACAACGTTCAAACTCATGTCTTAGCCAATAGAAATACCTAAGTCTTGCACGAACAAAGCTCAGTCTGTTTCAGTGAACGCTTTTACACTAACCCTATCTTTTTTATTTCTTCAAACCACACAACATGACGTGAGTTCAGATATATATTTTTTTGTTGAGCACTTTTATGAGCACTGAAGAAGAAGAAATTTCCGTTCCAACGTCGGTCAATCTGTCAGTGGGTTTGTTAATTCTCCCAGTCAAGGACCTCGACTCTTTATGACATACCATTAATATGAAAATAACTCCAACAAATTATTTTACGAAGCACTTAGCGTTAAAGAACCACATTTCGATTCTATTAACCCGGCTATCACATGAATAACACGATAACAACATAATGGGAGCAATATAACCTTTTATTTTTCTAGTGCTTTGATGGTTTAGTAAATTTTTTATGACCCTAATCTGTGAAATATTCAAATTAAGCCTGTAAAATGTGTATGATAGATAAATTTTACCTTCACAGACTTATCAATAACAATAAACTAATACAGTAACTACATTATAGCAATACCAACAGAGACAAATAACAAACGTATCACTATCAATAACATAATAAAAATAATAAGGCTAAAATCTATTAATATCAACAGAAACAAGACACAAAGTTTTCAATACCAATAAAATAATTAAGGTAATACAGTTACATATTATTAATATCATACAGAAACAAAACACACAGTTTTCAATACCAATAAAATAATTAAAGTAATACAGTTACATTCTATTAATATCAACAGAAACAAAAAACACAATTTTCAATACCAATAAAATAATTAAAGTAATACAGTTACATTTTATTAATATCTACAGAAACAAAACACACAGTTTTCAATACCAATAAAATAATTAAAGTAATACAGCTACATTCTATTAATATCAACAGAAACAAAACATATTTGTATATGTTCAAACCTACCTTCCCACCCCTTCAACTCTTGGGTTTCCAAAGTAGGGGGGCCTACATCTCGCGACATTTGATGTTTTATAGGAAACTATTGAGATTTATAATAATTAAAACTGATAAATGGTTGATATTTGAAACAAACAACTATTTTGATATTTTGTACCTTAAACAAAAGCTTTATCAATTAAATCACGAAGGGCTTGACGTGCTCAGCAAACGGAAAGCTCAGAACTCAAAAGGTTCACGCCACGTTGAACTTTTGTTCTGAATTTTGTTTTGGAAATTCATGTCTTTGATTTACATTATTTGTTAGTGAAGTTTTTCTATGATAGTGTGGTTAGAGTGTTTACTGTCCTCCCCTACCTTTCCTTAACTTTATTTTAATTTTGGAGGCAACAAGGACAAAAACGGAACATTGTAGACCTACTGTGTTGTGTTATAATTTGGCGGGTTAGAGTTCCCACTAAGTGTCAGACGTTTTCCCGCCAAGTGTCACAGGCATAGGTTTTTCGTACTGCCATTTTTAGTCGTGATGTAGTGAGTCGGTAGTGATGTTCGTGTTTGATCAAGTTCCGTGATCTTAATCATGGAAGCGTCCCCGGAAGTCCAATGCTTCTTAAGTTGGTGTAAAAGGGGACTTGAGGAAAAACCAATGTTTTTGCCTTTTTTGTTTCAAATTCTTTTTTAATCAAAATAAATAAAATATTGAATCAGTATATACATAGAGATTAATTCTCTTCGTACGTTGATATCGATAGTTATTGAATATTTTGTGAACATATCGGCATTAGATGAAAAACTTCTAACCCTAAACTATAGTGTATGTGAATGACATTCGGCCTGCCAAATATGTTTATTTTAAGAATTGGCGCTTCAGCCAATAACTTTGGGAACCCCTGGTTTAACTAGTTATAATGTTGTATAAATATCATACCTTACGATATTTCCTTTCCTGCTTCATATTATTCTTACCAGTTTCCTTCCAGATGTGAAACCGCGTGGGGTGACAATCTCCTCTATCTTACCTTGACTATAGACACTGCGTCTCGCGTGAACACCACGGCTTCAGGGTTACCAACCGGCAGGAATAAATCTGCCCGATAATTGGCTGAGGTGGGGGAGAAAAGTGTCGCGTGGCACGCCGGGAGAAATTAGCGCTGCGTTCCCGGCATTCCTCGCGGCTCATTAGACCTGTCTTTACAAACATCTACTGCCACTCGAGAGAAAAAAAACTCACGAAGGCGTGAATAAGTGGGTGATGTGAATCTAGTCCTAATTATAAGAATATAGCAACATTTCTGAACACAAGGATGCAAGTCAGAAACCTTTTTGACAGCTGTTATAAAAGCTATTAAAACAAATTAAATTTAATAATACGTCAAGTCATGCAGTTATATACGCACATAAAACCCAATAGTTTAATTTTAGTGTATATATAATTTTGGGTAGTAAGTAAACTTAGAACTATTTCAAACTGTGCTATTTTTTATTATTTTAAATAATGGGGTGTGGGAATTTTTATTTACACGATTTAATAAATAAAATACTGGTTTGAATATTTCGCTAACCCAGATAAACTTTAGAGAAAATATGTGTTTGTAAATATTTTTGTTTTACAGTATATAAATGATTTTAAATACATATCATCAAATATCTAATATAGAGCTACATCGGTGGATACGAGGATTAAGCGAGAGGTTCTTCTGGTTTAATTGATCGATGTCAGGGAGGTCAAGGTTCGAATTCCAGGCAGATGTACAGAAGGTAGTATTTTTCTATATGGTTTCTCACACTCCTTTCGCTCGAATGAAATTAGATTTCTTCTTAATTACATATTCTTCATCTCTTACCTACTAACGTGATTAAAATGTGCATAGTTTGAATGGGTAGTAAGAAGCGTTGCAAAAACAAAACTACACAATAATCGAAAGCAAAATATTTGTATAGGTTGTGGCCCGCAACTTGCCTCAAATTTGTTTTAGACCAATATATGAGAACGTTTGTATGCGATAAAACACCAAAGATGGTCTCATTTTAAGTCTAGAGGCAGTTATTTTAATATTTCTTTTTTGATTCTTTATTTTGCTTGGTTTGA
>CABFVX010001310.1:137055-172076 GCA_902151425.1 Timema shepardi | reverse complement strand
CGATTGTCAAGAGGGCGAGGTGAGGTCAATATTAAGGGATGTTTCTCAATAAACGCGGGAACTTTTGACAACCGAGGTCAGTGTAGAGAGCTTGCGTTCAGAAACTACCGGCTTCTACGGTCCATTGTCCCTGCGTGACTGGAATTGGTAATGAAGATTTAAAGCCCGTCAACTCAGGGATGAGCAATAAATTTGGTTTTGAAATAAACTGGAATATGAACTTTACTTAATTGACACCCTAATGGGTGGTGGGAAAGGGGGTGTGGGCTTTCTGAACATCAGTCAGGAAATAAAATATAATATTAAAATAATTGTTTATATGAACACATATAATATTTCAAACATCAATTAATGTACTGATTTATGAGTGGAAGTATCCAACTGATATAAGATGCTTTAATTAATTGAGATTAGGAGAAATAAAGGTAAGATAAGTTCGAATAAGTGAGGTCATGTTATGATAGTGTAGGTTTTTATTGGGTTTTCTTTATCACCGTGTATTACTACCCGTCCGGATTATACGCTTATGTACTAATTACACTAATGTGTTGGTGAGTTAAAAAAAAGTCAAATTTAGAGTAAATGCGCTCACATTTTCGAGAAGGTAGGTTAGCAAACAATTTAGAAAAAAAACACTCTCATTACACCAGACAGGGATTATAACCCCGATCTTCCCATAATTGTCCATATTGCGGGAGTGACGCCTTAGACCATTTGATCACCGAACTTGGTTGATAATATAGTTAAGGTAGGATAAGTACAGTATTATTTTCATAGTGTAAGCCTCACATGACAGCTAGAAAAGATACTTATCTCCTTTCCCGTATTCATACGTCAAGTCATCTTATTTGGCGTTGTCACTTTTGATATATTATCGCTAATAATGTAGTAAAATGTTACCTAATTATTATTATTATTATTATTGTTATTATCACCACGTCTTACTACCCGTTCGGGTTATACGCACTTACACTAATGTGTAATGGTAGGGTGATTGTGATATGAAATGGAGGACCTACAGTTTAACGTGGGATCCGAACCACGGTGGAGGCCTGGCATTCCCCACATTCCCAAGTTGTGATTAATACACGTCTTGTCAGAGGTGAAGGAAGGGTTTGGTAATCAGATAAATCTGTGCTGGGACCGCGGATTGAACCCTGGACCCCAGCACAGAAATGTGATACCTTACCCCTAGACCACCAGGTCATCTAAAATATTATCAATGTTGAGAAAGTTTCTTCCTGCCAAAATCCTACTATACTTATATGAGAGTAGTAAAGTTTGTCCAAAACAGTTGACTTTCAAAAAAAAAAAAGTTGAACAGCCTCTTTTACATTTTTCATAATTTATATTATAAATGTCAATATTTTACTTAATAGTGTTATTATTTTTAATAGCCGCACTCCAATTTAGTTCATCAAGTTACAATGCTTTATAAATTAGCCGTTTTACAAATATTTTGGCGCCCCAGGCAAATAAATTTGAAGCGTTTGAGCGAAATATATTTAGAGCAAAACGGCCTTTAAAGAGAATAATGATAGAGTCTATCCAACGTAGTCTGTGAGTGAAAACTAGCAAAATAACCAGACATGGTCTCGTGTAACCGTTCGCCAAGCCATATGATCTACAAGACCATAATATTATATTGAGCTGCTTTCATTTATGATATTCAAAACTTTCACAACTAACAATTTGTTTTATTTTTCCTTTTAACCGTTTTTATATGATTTGAAAAACAAACTTATAAAAATAACCGTTCGGATGTTTTATTTTATTTGTTTCTTTGTGAAAGTGGCGTCTGTGGTTCACTTACAAAATGCTTTACAAACGAGAGCTTCTAAAAAGCTGCGTTCTTTTCACAATGATTAGGCAGGCGAACCAGCCGAAACGAAGTTCGTTAGTGACGCCACACTATGTTCGGTTGCGCATCTGTTTACAACATAAAAAACATTTTTCCTGAAACAAATATTGTGTATGGCTCTTTCTTTGAGTCATAAATTTCATGTATCTCTTGTTGTCACAACCGCGAAAAAAAAATCATAATAGTTTTATTAATATTCTTTGTTCTTTAAATTAGTTAAGAAAAAGACAGATTTTAGAGTGATCTTTAGGTAAGTATTATTATAAGCCTTTATTAACACTTTTGATCGATAGTAAAGTATTTAAAAATAATTACTATTCCCATACAAGCTAACATTAGTAACTTTCAGCCAATGTTTGTGATAATAATTTTCTGAGCGTATAACCCTAACGGGTAGTAAGACGCGGTGCTAAATATTATTATTATTAATAATAATTTTCTGCTAGCGGTCGGCTACCAACCACCACCACTCATACGCAGGATGGACTCAAGTAAAGCTCGTGTATATGCGAGCTCTACATATTATTGTCCGTCCGGGATATCCGCATATTTATACAATTGGGGTAAGTAATTATGATAAATGTAGGATCTATAGTTACTGTACCCGCATTTGCGTAAAAGGAGTCTGGGGAATCGTTTAGGGAAAATGTATATAATTCTTTTTACCGCCGCGTTTTACTGCCTGTTAAGGCTAGACGCATGTATGATAATAAGGTGATATGGGGGGGAGAAGGAAACATTATAGAGGTAATCTACACACATTTGCATGGAAAGTGAATGAGAAACAATTTAGGGGAAAAAAACATCCTAGGTAGATCCAACCATGATTCGAATCCCTATCTCCCCGTCATCAGCAGGCCAGTATAACACGAGATTGACACCTTAGACAATTCGACCACAGATGCGGGTAGTTTAAAAAACTAGCACCGCGTCTTACTGCCCATTCTGGTTATACGCCTAAGTGCTAATTACACTAATAGTTTAGGGATTAGGCAGGTTTTAATTGAGAGGACTAGCGCCCGCATTTGCGTGGAAGGAGAGAGAAAACAATTTAGTGAACAAACCTCAGTGCGCTCGACTGGGATCAAACCCCGGTCCCCACGTGATCGGCAACCTATTATGACACGAGTATAGCGCGTTAGACCACGCGGTCACCGAAGCGGGTATTTAGCTATTAAATCACTTTATTTGAGGTTATAAAATTTTATGAAGTATCTTTACGTATCCTGTCCTATGGTCGAATCTATTAATCTAGTATCAAGGGCTACAAAAAGGGTTAACAGTCTCGTTTGGTAAATTAAAACGTTAATTAAGGAAGTGAGTCGTCTCGTTTAGCTGTCGTGTTTCCTGGTTATAAATAACTTTGCGGAATGCCCGTAGCGTGCTGAAGGGTGTGGCGCTGACTAAAGTCCAATGTCAAGAAACTTTACGGCCCTGGAGGAAATATGCCGGGTATTATAATTATAAAAGCCCACTTCAAATTTATGTTTTAGCTAACGTTGAGGAGTGTAAGATTTTTACCCTGGAGTAAAAGATAGTGTTTTTTTTTTGGCAAATTACCTACTTAAGGTGAAGATGTAGGGAACGCGAGAAAAGGTCGATGTTTTTATGGTATTTATAGCTAAAAAGTGGTTTGCCAAAATAAATAAAATATTGCTCCAGAAGAAACATAAAGAGTTGTATTTTCTTCACACGGTGATATCAACAGTTGTTGAATATCTTTTATAAACACGGCATTAGATGACAAACTTTTTAAATGAAGGAAAAAAATAGGTCACTAAATTCCAGGACACCCTCGAAAGATATTAAAAAACTGTTTATGTCACCATATGAAGGAAATTAAGCTCTATGTTTGAATTGAAGCAAAATTTGATCTATTTGACCCAAAAATGTTTTTATATAAAAACTGCAAAAACCCTTACCTTGTCTCACTTCTTCTAACTCCCCACATTAATATTTTACTACTATGCAATATCAGATGAGGGAATAGGGCGTGGTCACAGTGAGGGGGCTTTTTTATATGCAACTAAAAAATGTATGAGTTGAAAATGCACAGTAATTAAATTTAAAATCAGAGGGCGAAACTTTTTATTTCATAATGTTAATTTATGTAGTACACATAATTTTATTATTTTATCATGAGTTTACTTTTATTTTAAATTATAATTATGTGTGACCGGATTCGATGCTCGAATGTTCTAAGGCACTGTTTTTCAACCAGTGTACCGCGAAGGGTTATAAAATGTGCCGCGGGGGATTGGGGGAAGATAAAAAAAAAGGAGCGATAAAAAATCGGAGGGGGAGAAATCTTTTTAAATCCATGATCTATATATATATATTAATAGTTGAACTACTGAGCTTTTGAACACAACCGTAATACTCTTTTTTTTGTGTGATAACATATTTCCTTCAGATTCCGATGGTGTGCCTTGACAATTTTAGCGCCTTGTTCGGTGTGCCATGAGTTGAGAAGGGTTGAAAATCGCTACTACAAAACGTCGGGTTTACTGAGGGTATTTTAAAATATATGATTTTCAAATCTTCTTTCACGCGAATTGGAATCCTACTTCATTAGTACATTTAAAATTCGCACAACCACGATAGATAGTACGAAGCGATAAAAAAACGTAAATATCTAAAAAAATATATTAACAACAAACATTATAAAACTTTTAGCTCGCAGTTTGTGTCCATTTTCTAACTTCAAAATACCCGCATTGGTAAGGTCTACTCTAAGGTGTCATTCTCGTAACAAACTAGACAGAAATCAGGGTTCAAATCCCGGTCTAGAAGAGTGATTTTTTTTCCTATTTGTTTTCTCACTTTACCTCCGCGCAAATGTGGATACATTTCATCTAAACTATAACTTTCTCGACCCTACTGCTCAAGCTTAATACTATCAATGCTTAAGTATTTTAATATAATCTCTAATTAATAAACTCAACGCTCCAGTTTAATACTATCAATGTTTCAGTATTTTTACATAATCTGTAATTAATATGTTCTATGTCCGAGCTTGTTACGATCACACCTCTGTTGAACAGCGTGTGTTTTCTCGGGCCATTGTTTGAAGAGAGGCGCTGATTGGACGAGGGGAGAGTAAACCTGCCAATCCCATCGGAAGGCAACTGATTAACAAGTTTGCTTCTCCGCCAATTAGCACCACAATACACTTGAGCGCCTGTCTATGTCTGATTCAGACACTTCAGTCCCTCCGAGAGCATTTACCACTCAACCATTCTGATGCTGAGCGAGAATGTGACGGAAAACTTAATTCAATATTTAAATCAAATAATTATTATACTAACGAAAACTTTGTTAGGAGTAGAAAATTATTCTGTGATAACTGTTTAGAAGGTTATCCTCACAATAGACTGGATTTCCGGTGATGGGATAGACCAGGGCTCGAATCCGGGTCCAGTGTACTAAGATTGTTTTTTTTCCACTAAATAATTTTCCCCTTTGTTTCCACGCACATGTTAAGTGACTATAAATTCAACCTTTCTCATAACTTGTGTTTCAAATTATTATACTCCGTTTATCTTGTAAGATAGCAAGTAGTCTTACCTTGACTGATTACACTATGATTTTATCTTATAAGCTATACCATAGTGGAATAATGCAAGGTAAGCCTGCTACCTTGTAGAGTAAAGGAATCGTGTAAGTCGAACGGGTTGTGAGAGACGGCGGCTTATAGGGCATCTACAGCGGTAGCGGTGGTATCTGACAAGTTCTTTATTGCAAACATTGACTGAACGTGACTAATGTCAACCTATTCGGCGATAATAATTATTTTCTTACTAACACTAAACTTTTAATAAAAAGTGTTAATAAGATAGTATAATAATATTCCCCTAATAGTCCAGGAAAATTAGAAAATAAATTGCTATATTAACGGAATAAATCATAGAGGTTTGAAACTTGGCGGGAACATTGTTGAAAGCGTTAGAAATGAAATAAAGAAAGTTCTCTCACCGTGGTAGCTTCCCCACTTAAAATAGGAAAAAATTCCCATAAATATGATCAAGTTTATTTATCTGCTGAACCATTCAATTTTGGGCAAATATGCTTGTAGAAAAAAAGTTTTAAATAAAATTAGCAACGAGAAATGTTCTATTCATATTTTGCGTGCAATGAATATTACTCGTGAAAATACGGATCCAAGACAAGGGTAAGTCGGAGCGCACTGTTAAATACGTGCCTATCGTGGTTTATGTGTATGATTTACTCGTAAAATCCTCACTTTACACGAGAAATTATTAGGAACTAAATTATTGAGTGGTAAATTGTCCATCGAATACGCCATTTTATGTTTATTTTTTAAATTTGTTGCAACCCGAATTGTGTTCAACAATATTCGCTTCGGTTTCAGTGCCCTATATGCTTGTTGGTCGTGCGTATGCCAGATCAATTCAGGCATATTTCTTGACGTATTATGTTGTTTAAAATAGTTATCAAATAAATAAATATTTAATATGATAACAAAGAACACATGCAGCAAATTCTCATTGATTTTAGAACCATTACACTTAAAGTTTGACTATGTACAAAGTGATATTACTGTTGAAAACCTAAAATTGAAGTTTTCTGAACACATTGAAAAGCTAAGAGAACTAGGTAAAACGGTACAATTATGGCTACAGTATTTTGGGCTTGTTAATGTCGAGATGCATTTAATTGGATTTCACAACTAACGAGTAAGCATCATCCAAGGCAACAATGACTCTAATTCTTTGGCTCTCGAATTCAACTAGTTGTGAAATTAAACGCTCCTTGTTGGCGATATTGCTCAGGAACTTCTGTTGTGTTACGAAGAAGCCATTAATTCATCGAAAATAATTTCAAATAGTATGCATTGCATTTGCCGTCGTTAACGTTCCATACTCTTTGTACATTATCTGAGCTACCATCAAATACAACGTTTACTCTTTGACCATATTGTTTTTTTTAACATAATCGACGTAAGCGGTATAAATGTTCGCAAATGTCCCTCGCTTTGGCCATACCAAATAACCTCCGTCAATCACGAACTCACTGTCAGTCAAGTCAACAGCCCGTTCTTGAACATTATTAAAAACTTGATACAAAGATGAGTATTTGTTTTACTTATCAAACATTTTTCGACGAAAAGAGGTATTGAAGAGAGTTCATAATTAAAGCAGGTTTTCAAATGCTGGATCGAATGAAAATTTTAAACAATTCGTTGTCTTTGACTTTAACTGTATTGTTCATTAAGGAAATTGTCTTTGCCTAATTTAAATGACTCATATTAAAAGTCTTAAACAGATTTCCTACTGTTACAATATCGTTTAATGATTTTTCACCAATGTGTTTTGCTATGTAGCAATCAATGTCTTCCTTTAGCGACAACATCTCTAAATAGTGACATAAGATTGGAGTTATTAATGAATGGCGAATGTTATTGTATCTATTGCATAAGATTTTACAGTCATCTTTATCTTTACCCATTCTTAAATCTCACAACTCGATCTGCTGATGGCTGCTCTCAGTATTTAATACACAAAATGTATCCATGCTGGCACACACATAATACGCTCCTAGCAATCCAAAGATCCATTTGCTTAGAACATTGTGGGTGAAGCCTCTTCCATGTTTTTCATTAAATTATGTTCTGTGGCCATATCTGACCAAATACCACACCCGTTATTCTCAGAGCAATGAATAGCGAAGAAGCCTTCTTTTGTTAATTTTTGAAGCTCACAGACAAACATTTTTTGTTGCAAGGAATTCATATTATCTTGAAGGTAAAGCTGATGAAGCTTGGCGTGTAGAAAATGGGCACTCGCATGAAAATTGGAAGCACAATCTAGATGCAACTTCCAACTACCCCAATGCTTTGATTTTATCAAATACATCTCAACATTAACAAGCTCAAGATACTGTAGCCATAATTGTGGCGTTTTCCCTAGTTCTCTAAAATTTTCAATTTGTTCAGAAAACTTCAATTTCAGGTTTTCAATAGTAATATCACTTTATACGTCGTCAAACTTAGGTGAAATATTTCTAAAATCGATGAGAATTTGCTGCGTGTGTTCTTTGTTATCATATTAAATATTTATTTATTTGAGAATTATTTCAGACAACAGTATACGTCAAGAAATATGCTTGAATTGATCTGGCGTACGCATGACCAGCAAACATATAGGGCACTGAAGCCGAAGCGAATATTGTTGAACACAATTCGGGTTGCAACAAATTTAAAAAATAAACATAAAATGGCGTATTCGATGGACAATTTACCACTCAATAATCTAATTCTTACTAATTTCTCGCGTAAAATGAGTATTTTCCGAGTAAACCATACATACTAGTATAAACCGCGATGGGCACCTATTTAACAGTGCGCTCCGACTTACCCTTGTCTTAGAGCCGTATTTTCACGAGTAATATTCATTGCACGTAAGATATGAATAGAACATTTCTTGTTGAAAATTTTATTTTAAACTTTTTTTACACAATAATATTTGCCCAAAATTGAACGGTTCACCAGATAAATGAACTTAGTCATATTTGGGAGTGGTTTTTCCTATTTTCTCTAATTTCCGTAATTTATTGAAAGCACAAAATATAGTAATAAAACAAATAATTTTTTGTTTTGTCTCTTGGCAACAATAGATATTATAGTATATGAAATAATAAATGTAAAAGTATTATATTCACACTTGTATCTTAATATAAATGGCATTCAAAATAAATTAATGTTCCTTAAATAACTTAGAGAGAGAGAGAGAGAGCCATACAAAATATTAGCTTCAAAATAAAAGTTTCTCGTTTGTAAACCATGCCTAGACAAAACTGAAGAAGGTTTGTATGACGTCATCAACCAACGTTGGTAAGTTGGTGTTTCAATAATGTAAAAACGGGTAATATTAAAAACAAATTGTTTGTTCGTGTGACTGCTCTGACTTCCGAAGTAACAACAAATCAATATGTAGTCATGCAGCTCATATGGTGTGACTAATGGATTTATAGTAACTTTTCCTAGTTGTCCTACTTTGACTGCTCTATAACACGCCGTTAAAAGGTGGCTGTTAAACCAACAAAGAAACCATGGGCGTGAAAATTATTATTACATTTAAAATCACTGAACCAATAAATTTAAACTCTTAACAAGCTCTTTATAAGTTTGACTCTACGTAATAACGTAATAAAGTCTATAATATGAGTTTAAGGTAAGTTTACGTGAGTTATTGTCAGTATTTTTTAAAGGTGTTCGTAACAAATAACTTTTATATCCCCAGATAAATAAAATATTGCTTCAGTAAATACGTTTATTTAAATTTTCTAAACATAGTAATCTCAACGTCCTTGAATGTCTGTCATGGGCCTAATGGCATTTAACTGAAACTTTTAAAATTAAATCAACCTTGATGGTCTTGGAGAAAAGTTCTCAACTACAACCCGGTGTTCGTGGGTTCAAGACCATCTGAGATCGACAGATATTTTTGAGCGATAAAAATCCGTAGTATAATTCCCTTCAGAGGGGTAGTAAATCTGTCGGTCCCATGTCGATTGAGGCATGTAAAATAGCTCTCCCGGAAAACTTGGTAGGCTCTTTCACTTTCGCTCATAGAAATTATCAAGTGATGATACAATCAGTCGATTCAGAACGTGTATGTTAAATACCTCAAATAAATAGAGGGGAGGGGGGAATTAAATAAAGAGAAGAAGTCCTATTCAAAATCTGTTATGCTCTCATTTATGACAAATAATTAATAATTTTTGAGATGACTTTATGGAAAAAAAGTAAACTAAACCTATCTACTGATGCTACAGTGGCCCCATAGCTTCTTTGGTGCTGACTGACAGCTCACAGCTGATTTATGACAGTCAACATTTAGGTATATATCTAAATTTTGACTGTCAGAAGTGACAGCTGCTAAATACATGTTTTAGCAGATCATATGGTTCGGCGTAAGGATACATAATTTGGTCTGGTAGCTTTTCAAAGCCGTCAGCTGTCAGTCAGCACCAAATAAGTCATGGGGCTACTGTATATTCTATTTATTTCACTTTTTTTTTTTTTTGCTAGTGAAACGAAACAATATTTACCTTCACTTTACCTTGATTTTCTAAAGAACATACATTTGGTGCACCTTTTAGACGATACAGACTTTTTCTTCTGTCATCATTTGTAGCATGTTACCGCATTGTTATTGTTATTTTATATATCAAAAGTGACAATTGAAGATTACATGTCTTGACGTATGAATTTGTGAAAGTAGATTTAGTAACTTTTTCTAACAGCGATGTGTGTCCAATCGTAACAAAATTGGAGTTGGCTTTCATTCTACCTTAAGTTATATATATTTAATTGACAGATCAAGGTTATTAAACTCCTAAAAGTGGCGATGTAGGGGACGTGAGTAAAGGTAAGTATTTTTACAGTTTTTATAACAAAACTCTTTTGGTCTAAATAAATCAAATAATTCTCCATTAGAAACATACAGTATAGTTTTATTAACACAGCGATATTAACAGTTGTCGAATATCTGCCATGAGCATAGTTGCAATAGATAACAAACATTTTAAATGAAGAGAAAAAGTTGTCATTACATTCCAAGAATTGTCGAAATCATCAAGTGAAAAAAATTAAACTCTATGTTTCTACTGGATAATTATTAGATTTATTTTGACCAACAAAGTGTTTTGATATAAAAACTGCAAAATCACTGTCCTTTTTTCGCTTCCCTTACACTCTCAGCTGGATCGTACCTCTTCCCATGTGCACAAAATCCTGCCCTAGCCTCGACGCTGCTAGTATAGTTTCAAGAGGAAGTTACGTTACTTTCAGCGTCGGGTCGACTACAAGAAAAGGGTTTACGAACCGGACGTTGACTAACTGCTGAGCTAATTACCACATGACCTATCTCTCTGTATCTCTCTTCCTCCCTCCCTCTTCTATTTGTCCACCCTTCTCTTCCACCACCTACATATCTCATGCCACGTTACTTATCTGTTCAACGTCACAAGAGAAATATAGTTAAGACAGCGTAATCTTTTACAGTTGTTTCATTTGCCAAAGTAGCTGGTAAAAAAAGTGTGTTAGTTTTTCTTTGTTCTCAAGTTGTCTGGACATTTATTCTGGTTAGTAAATATAAATAGCAGAGCAAGAATTCAGTGCCATGGCGTAACATGAATTGTTGACAGTATTAGTAAGGTTTGTTTACAGTGAGGTGAAGGTCAAGGTAAATTAAGATAGTAAGGTTTGTTTACAGTGAGGTGAAGGTCGAGGTAAATTAAGATAGTAAGGTTTGTTTACAGTGAGGTCAAGGTCAAGGTAAATTAAGATAGTAAGGTTTGTTTACAGTGAGGTGAAGGTCAAGGTAAATTAAGATAGTAAGGTTTGTTTACAGTGAGGTGAAGGTCAAGGTAAATTAAGATAGTAAGGTTTGTTTACAGTGAGGTGAAGGTCAAGGTAAATTAAGATAGTAAAGCTTGTTTACAGTGAGGTGAAGGTCAAGGTAAATTAAGATAGTAAAGCTTGTTTACAGTGAGTTGAAGGTCATGGTAAATTTAAGATAGTAAGGTTTGTTTACAGTGAGGTGAAGGTCAAGGTAAATTAAGATAGTAAGGTTTGTTTACAGTGAGGTGAAGGTCAAGAAAAATTAAGATAGTAAGGTTTGTTTACAGTGAGGTGAAGGTCAAGGTAAATTAAAATAGTAAATCTTGTTTACAGTGAGGTGAAAGTCAAGGTAAATTAAGATCCAGAATTTAACAGTTTTCATAGCAAAAAAAATTTTTTTGGCTCAAATAAATAAAATATTTTTTCAGTGAGCATACATGCGTTCAGTTTAACTTTCTATACATCTTATTTTTAAATCGCCACGTCTTAATACCTGTTCAGGCTATACGAATATATGATAATTATTCTAATGAGATAAGGATGAGGAAGGAAGCATTTTAGAGGTAATCTACCAGCATTTACGTAGAAGGAGGGTGGGAAACAATTTACTCACACACAAATCACTCTCAGTAGACCCAACCAGGATTCTAACACCGATCTCCCCATCATCGGCAGGCCAGTCTAACAGAAGGGTGATGTCTTAGACCGTGGGCTACCCATTATAATTTTTTTTAACCCGCCTCGGTGGCGTAGTTGGCTAACGCGCTTGTCGTGTTGAGCTCAACCGCTGAGGACGGGGAGATCGAGGTTCGAATCTCGGTCGGGTGAACTGGGGGTGATTTTTCCTAAATTGTTTTCCACTCTCCCTCCACGCAAATGCGGGTTCACTTCCTCTAATTCAACCTTCCCAATTCCTAATCCATTAGCGTAATTAGTACTTAAAGCGTATAACCCGAACGGGTAGTAGTAAGACGCGGTGCTAAATTTTTTTTTTAAATATTCATCGCGGAATTTTAACGAGACTTTCTCTCTTTGTTTGAAAAGTTTATCTTCAAATTCCATTATGATCATGACAAATATTCGAGAAATGTTGAGATCAGAGCAAAATGAAAATAAGAACGTATCTACTTATTTTGGCTAAGGAAGTGTTTGTTTTTTAATAAAAACTGCAAAAACATGTTACTCTACTCGCGTTTTCTTATAAACTAACCTACCTTAAACTGTACCTGTGAATTGTTCTGATCGCTCCGTATCACACTCATTGATCAGATGTCAGATCAGATTGGTCAAATAGGGAGTGAGGGGGAAATAACCAATCACAGGTAGTCTACAGTTTTAAATAGATCTACTTACTATGGCAGAACTTCAAGCTACGCCATTGATAGAATGAGGGGACTGAATTGTATCCATTCGGAATGGTATCCATTCGGAATGGTATCCATTCCGATGGTTTTGTAAAAAACTGCTTTTGTGAAAAATCGGAATTGTATCCACTGGAATTATATCCACTAAAACTGGAATTGTATCCACTCGGAATGGTATCCATTCCGATAGTTTTGTAAAAAACTGCTTTTGTGAAAAATTGGAATTGTATCCACAAATGGCCGACTTGAGGTTTAACAGAAGGAACGTTTAACTTACAAACTTTGTCACACTTCTGGTAGAGGGCAGCAGGATGAAATCTTCTTAACTTACTAATTGTATACTAGAGTGCAGCCTTGTCTAAAAATATTTTCTTAAACATGAAGTATTCATTCTCTTTAAAGATTGCACTGCATACTAGAAAATTAATTTGCAATCTTATTTAACTAGTAAGATTCTTTTTTTTAGGTCAATACATTTTAAAGTATGTATAGACTTCTATAATTTTAAAGAGATAAATCAATTATTTTATTTGGCAACAGACTTTAACCACTATGTTAAAAAATGATTATTGAAAATCTAGCTTTAATTTATTCAAATCTAGTGAGAAACGAGACAATGTTTATGAATTCTGGCAAGAATTTTATTAATGTGAATTGGCAGCACTGCTTTGCTCATGTCCTATGCTCAGTGAGCTCTAGTGATGGGAAGAATCGAGTAAAAGTAGTCGACTACACCTTTTGTGTATCGTAATCGGCTGTATTCGATTCTTCCAGAAATACTCAAGTAAAAATAGTTGCTCCCTTTTTTTATCTTAAGATATAATACACAATATTGGTTGCCATGTTTAACGTGTTATTTTAATACAAAATCTTTTTTCCCGTACAGTTCATTTTTCAGTCATACTCTTATCAGCGCACGATTTAGAACAATATTCAAGCCCCATTCGACATTTTATCAATAATACATCTATGACCATATCGGGAATGGAACTCAGGACGCCTAGCTTGGTTGGCACACCCACTACCAACTGTGGTAGTGTTGAATTTATGCTAGGTGTTTCGTTACAGATTCGAGCCCCAACTTCATTACTAACGGTGACAGTATTTGCAAGCGATGTTCACCACAATTATTACAACCACCATAAAATTACTGTATTTCCCACACTATGGCGTGATATTAATATATAGACTTTTGAAGCTGAAAGACAATGTTAATTTTCATAATTTGGTTGAAAAAAAGTGGTTTAAGAATAAGTTTTTTTCTTATATATTGCGTTCATTAGATGCATCAGTGAATGTTGTATAATAAATATTGGGTGCTTATTTCGTATAAATAATTGTGTTTATTTTTAAGCTACGTAATTGAAACTCCGCTGATTAGAAAAAGAATTGCGTTAACAGGGATACCAATGGGATAGAAAGAGACGTAAGTATCTATAAGCGCATCTATTACAATCTAAGAGCGAGACGACCTATCGGTATTCATTATTTGTCCCATAAATTTATAAAGGTTTTGTACATATTTATGATATTTAGATATTTTAGTAACAATTCATCACACGAAATATAATATAGCCTGACATATATTAAAAATTTGCGTTTCTTATCAAGTGTTTAAAGAAAAAGAAAATACTCGAAAATTTATTTCTCTCTCACGCATTATATAAAAGACGACAGATCGAAAATTTCATAAACAGACGTCGAAATCAAATGATCATTGGCTGTTTTGATCTGAGTTAGGTTAATCTTATTAAGCCTAGTATTTCCATTCTTAGCCTAAATTATAGAGTTTAACCATAGCTAATTGTCGAGAATTAACATCTACAACGATGATCAAGTCACTTTTTAAAATCTCCTGGCCATAAAATATATTGATAAATGATAACATCCATCACTAACATTTTGATGAGTATGAAGAGGAAAATGCCCAATTCACATGTATAATTCGAACATTAACCTGTGGGTGAAATGCGAGCTTAGTTTAGTGGTTTCCAACCTTTTGCCGGGTTTGACATCAATTTTTTAACATAGTGGTTAAAGTCTGTTGCAAAAAAAAATAATTGATTTATCTATTTAAAATTATAGAAGTCTATACATACTTTAAAATGTATTGACCTGAAAAAAAAAAATCTTGCTAGTTAAATAAGATTGCAAATTAATTTTCTAGTATGCAGTGCAATCTTTAAAGAGAATGAATACTTCATGTTTAAGAAAATATTTTTAGACAAGGCTGCACTCTAGTATACAATTAGTAAGTTAAGAAGATTTCATCCTGCTGCCCTCTACCAGAAGTGTGACAAAGTTTGTAAGTTAAACGTTCCTTCTGTTAAACCTCAAGTCGGCCATTTGTGGATACAATTCCAATTTTTCACAAAAGCAGTTTTTTACAAAACTATCGGAATGGATACCATTCCGAGTGGATACAATTCCAGTTTTAGTGGATATAATTCCAGTGGATACAATTCCAATTTTTCACAAAAGCCGTTTTTTACAAAACTATTGGAATGGATACCATTCCGAGTGGATACAAATCCAGTTTTAGTGGATATAATTCCAGTGGATACAATTCCGAGTTTTCACAAAAGCAGTTTTTTACAAAACTATCGGAATGGATACCATTCCGAATGGATACAATTCCGCTCCCCCGATAGAATTACACCAAAGATTTTGTGGATACGTTTTGTTTTCACAGTTTAATCCAGACATATTATTAGATTGTTCGTTTTTACGAGAATCTTATTACTTAAGGTGGGGATATATGGGACGCAAAAAAAAAGGTAAATGTTTTTGCAGTTTTTATATCAAAACATTAATATGCTCAAAGTAAATCAAATAATTCTCCAATAGAAGCATAGAGTCAAATTTTCTTCAAATGTTGACCTCAACATTTGTTGAATATCTGTCAATTCTGTCCTGGAATTTAATAATAACTTTCTCTCTTCATTTAAAAAGTTTCTCATCCAATGCCGCTATGCTCATGACAGATATTCAAGAACTGTTGATATCACCTCGTAAAGAAAACAAAACTCTCTGTTTTTACTGGAGAAATATTTTATTTATTTCGGCTAAAAAAAGTTTTGCTCTAAGAACTACAGAAGCACTACCTTTTCTCATATTACCTATATCCCCATTCGTTTAACGTTCATCTATTGCTATGTTTACATTTTAATGTTATCAATTGGATTCTTGTAGAAAGGATTTATAGTAAAACAAAACATTAATTCTTAGCAGTCAACAATGATAACATTTTACTGTATTTTGGTGTTATTTTATAAGAATTATTGATAATATATATCGAGTGACAGCTGCAGATCACATGGATTGACGTACGTATATATTAAAATTGTTTTAGTACTTTTTATTTGTCACGTTTTGTCTTATTTAATCAGACAGAAGAAGATTGGTTCTAATACTTACGAAAAGAAACCCTAGTTTTAAATAACGTATCTATATAATATAAATTTTATCCGGTATAAAATACTAAAAATTGAGTTAAAGTAGATAAATATTTTATGTTTCTACGTGAAGTAATACATCTGAATATTAAGGAATTCTCAAGCTTTACAACTATACTGTACATTCCTACAAATAACATTTATTCATTTTCTAGATTTTTAAGTGATGAACAAAAAAAAATTATATTTTTAATAACTTAAAAAATATCAAATCTTATGTTTTGTGACCTGTTGTGTTCGTATCTTTAGATTTGCATAAGCATGTTTTGTGTGCACCACGTCTTACTACCCATTCGGGATACTCACATATTTACATTAATAAATTATTAAGGATCAATATATAATTTGTAAGAAATGTACACTCATTTACGTGGAGGAAAAGTGTAAAAAAACCATTAGATAAAATTACTTTCGTTGCACTCAGATGGTATTCGAATAGCAACATCCATATAGCCGGCAAACCAGACAAGACCAAATTGACGCCTTGGGTCAAGTGACCATTGGTGCGGGCATAGCAATCTTCTTTACAAACTTAAATATAATCTATTCTAAATGAATAATATGACATTATTGTCATATTTATATTACGAGTTTAATTAAATATTTGATTAAACATGTAATATAATTTTACGCACGTGCTCGTGTCACGTGAGAGAAAGGCGGGAAATATTTGGATGAGATTACTAATAAATATTTTACACGGAAATAAACGAATGTTTGAAACTCGTGTTTTAAAATATCCAATAAAATAAAAAGCAAACAAATATAATTGAAAAATACTAATTTTGCTCCAGGAAAAAAAAAAATATATTCGCGTTTTGTTCATCTCGGGTTTCTGGAAATTAGATACAATAATACAACATGGGCTAACTCGAGCTGTCTAGTTTAATGTCAGTTTTGAAATCATAATTAATATATATATATTATCCCGAGCTAATTATGAGTACAAGTTTTAATTGAGATATTAAATTACTTGAAAACGTTGACTCAAAAACAAGCTCTAAAAATATTTAGAAGTAGTATCGCATTAATTGAAATAGTTAATACTTTCGTTTTAGTTGTTTAGTTACATAATTAAAATATAATAGGCCTACACAATATAAGTTTCCGTTGTTTTAGACGTAATAAAACATTAATTTTAATTACAAAGGAAACATTTCGGTGGTCAAGAATGGTCAATATATTAGACAGACAGCCGATGATAAGGAGACCGGGGTTCAAATTCCAGTTGGCTGTACTGAAGGTAGTTTTTCCAGTCTTCCTCCACGCAAATTCTGGTACATTTCTTCTACATTCAACATTCCTCATCTCTAACATATTTGCGTAGTTAGTACATAATATGCGTATAGCCCGAATGGGTAGTAAGACACAATGTGAGTCGCATCAATGAACAAGTGGACTAAAAATGGTATGAACGTCTAATCTTGTTTGCTGGTTACGGGGAAATCGGTGTTCGAATCCCAGCAGAGTGTATTAAGGGTGCTATTTTCCTAGATTAATTCTTACTCTCCCTCCATGGGAACGCTGATAAATTTTACTAGAATGTATATCTTCCTCATCCTTGCTCCATCAACTTATTAAAAAAAAACACCACCTACCGCACAAATTCGGGTGCATTTTCTCTCCGTTATCCTGGCTATCCACTGCCTCATTAAGATTAAGCCGTTAATGATAGTCCTTGAGCTTTAACGTACAACAAGAATAGGTTACTTCCATTCACCGTCGCACAGCTATGTCTGCGTTGAGGTTTAATTAAAAGGATACTCGTCCTTGCTTTAGAATTCCCAACGAGAATATGTCACGCGCTTCTAGCTACGCTCCTTCTTAATTATTTGGTATAAATTGTTGCTTTCTCTTTCTGCGCCCCGGAATTCTGTCAGTTAAAAACTTTTAGTCAGGTCTTGTTTTCATGGTTCTGAGTCAAATTGGATCTATTCCAGTCTTTTTTTTTTTTAATAAATGTTATTTTATCACCGCGTCTTACTACCCGGTAAGTACTATATGTTTATGTACTAATTACGCTAATGATTTTAGGGTTTAGGAAGATTATATTTGGAGGAAGTATAGCCTCATTTGCGAGGAGGGGGAGTGGAGAGCCATTTTGGGGGGGGAAACATGCCCTCAGTACACCTAACCGAGACTCGAGCTCGAGCTCCCCGTCATCGGCAGTCTAGTCTACTGCTAGAGTAGCGCGTAGAATGTTCTAGTCTTGATTGACAGAGTTTGTGCGGGGCTAGCACTAGATTATATTTCTTGACCTCAACTGTACTATTTGTAGAACTATTTGTTTAATAGTGAAATGTTGTTGTTTATTTTAGCATTACGTTTTAGTACCCGTTTTGAGCTATACATAATATATTATTATTATTATTATTATTATTATTATTATTAGCACCGTGTCTTACTACCTGCTCGGGTTGTACGCACTTACGCTAAGGTGTAATGATAGGGCGATTGTGAGATGAAATGGAGGACCTACAGTTTAACGTGGAATCCGAACCACGGTGGAGGCCTGGCATTCCCACATTCACAAGATGTCTTGTCAGAGGTGAAGGAAGGGCTTGGTAATCAGATAAATCTTTGCCGGGACCGAGGATTGAACCCCGGCCGCCAGCACAGAAGTCTGACACCTTACCCCTAGACCACCAGGTCACCTTATACATAATATACATATCATCTAAGTCGAAAGTGCGATAACTCCAAAAATCTCATTTTGGAGTTATTCATACCATTCGATTGCAAAATTTTAAGTTCTAGCCGGTTCAATATTACGTAAAGTCATATCTTGGACGTAGGTTTAGCTATATGATATCAATTACTTTAGAAATATTAATAAATTTTGTTTTGTTCAATTCAATACTGGTTCATTTTGAAAGGTATCACTAGTGAACTGGAACACGCTGTTATTATACCAGATCAATGCCCTGTCATTTGAAATGTAGCAATTCTGAACTGGTAGAGATACATTATAGAACTGAAACATAATAATGTTACCCTAGTATACCTCGAGATGCATCAGTTCATAGCTGTAGCTATTCATGTAATAACATTATATAGTTGTGCATTAAATCATCTGGTAGAGAATAAATCAAAGGTACAATGTATCAACGTGTTAGACCTAACTTTGTTTTTATAACACCGCGTCTTACTACCTGTTGAGGTTATATGTAAATGTATAAATTAAGCTAATGAGTTAGAGATAAGGAAGGTTGGATTTAAATAAGGTGTACTCGCATTTGCGCTGAAAGAGAGAGTGGGAAATCATTTAGGGGAAAAAATCCACCCTCAGTACACCCGACCAAGATTTGGACCCCAATCTAGCTGTCTACTTCAATAGTGACGACTTAAACCATGCAACCACCGAAACAGTTTATTTTTAGTTGAGAGTTAAGTAATAAGTCATTTAGTATTTAATACCACCATTAAAAAGCGAGATTACTCCTTTTTACTAACTTTGGGACAGCTTTGTCTGAGACAGAGGTCACGTGCAGTATATCTCCAGCAATGGGTGGGCGAGCAGTAGTTCGACTCTCGCGTCAGTCTCAGTCTGGGTCAAAAACCCTTAGAGCGAGATAGTTCCAGTTACGATTTAGCAGTGTTCAGCTTAGAACATTAGAAATTGAATCAAGTAGCTGAGTCCAGGTTTTAATGGATTAAAAGCTTTTGTCACTTTTGTTATGAAGGAGTTATATATACCTGTCGAGAAAAACCTTTTAGCCTATTCGGGTGTGGCACTATTTACCGAATGTTTGTTTGCTTAATTTAACTAATAAAACTATGACCTAATTTCCGAGAAGTTTTCTTTAGTTTTATTGTTGACCTCGGTGTTCTTGGGGTAAAATGCTCGTCTCAGGACCCAATGTCCGTGGGTTCAAACCCAGCCGGGGTCGACGGATTTTCTTAAGCAAAAACAAACCGTAGCACAACTTCCTTCGGGGGGGAAGTAAGGCTTTTGGTCCCATACCGAGTGTGGTACGTAAAATAACCCTGGAAGGTATGTGAAAATACCTTTCCCAGCAAAAAATTGTATGCCCTTTCGCTCTCGCTCATAGAAATGTTCATGTGCTGATTTAATCAGTCGGTTCAGAAAGTGCAGGTTAAATAACGCAAATAGGTAAAGTATAATTTTTAATGTCTAGATCACTTTCTTATACCCCGATCCATGGAACAATAAAGATGGCGTTTATTGTAAGCGCAAGGTAGTTTGGCGAACTAGGTGAAAAATAAAAAAATAATTGATGAAAGAGTATTAAATATGTTAAAAATAAGTCTCAATATGAGGGGGGGAAACATGAGACAGTCTATAAGAGTGGGCCTCAAATGAAATTAAAGAGATTCATCAAGGGTATAAAAAGGAGTAAACAAATTATTCCTTTCACCCTGTTGCGCAACAAATAACGAAGGTCACCATTAGAACAAGAGTCAGGCCAATAGGAGGGTGGTTGGGGTTACTTGCGACACTCCGGGGGAAGGTGGTACGCACCAAGGGAAGCATCACGTGGCTTACTTATACACGGGAGCTGGATCCCTCCGTGATCAAATAAACACGTCCTAAGCAGCTTACGTCAGACGCGCTGCGGCGTATGCCTGACGCGACGAATCCCTCTCTTGCGGTCGTTCGTATAGAACAAAAGGTTCCTAAACATTTGGTCAAGAAAAATGATTCTGGTGGTCCGAGTAAAAATTAAAAAACGTGAGTAAACTAAATATTTACTAAATTATTATTATTATTAGCACCGCGTCTTACTAACCGTTCGGGCTATACGCACTTACGCTAATGTGTAATGGTAGGGTGATTGTGAGATGAAATGGAGGACCTACAGTTTAACGTGGAATCCGAACCACGGTGGAGGCCTGGCATTCCCCACATTCACAAGATGTCTTGTCAGAGGTGAAGGAAGGGTTTGGTAATCAGATAAATCTGTGCCGGGACCGAGGATTGAACCCCGGCCGCCAGCACAGAAGTCTGACACCTTACCCCTAGACCGCCAGGTCACCAATATTTAATAAATAATTATTGAAATTTTGATAAACCTTTCATTCTATATTTGTTTAGTGTACCGCAGATTTAAACGTCCCCCGGCATGATAACACTAACACTTAATTTAATAATCATTTGTCTAGTTAACACCGTTCTTTAGGTCCCGGGTTTGATCACCAGCACTTCCAAATTTTTCTGTGAAAAGGTAGGTCTAGAACGGGGTCAACTCAGCCACGTGGGGACAATTGAATAGCTACTCGAAAGGAAAAATAGTGACTTCAGTCTAGAAAACTGAGATCAAAGGCTGGGAGGTGCATTGTGCTGAGCAAATGGCGTATTCTATTCTCAGAAGCTTGCACTATCTTCGCCAACATGCGGCAGCTGCTTGGTCGGTATAGCTCGATTGCGGGCGGACGTAAAGGAATTTTTTAGTAGTTGTTGTAATCACGGGAAATTAAAAAAAATTGCCTCGTAGGCCCAAGTTTCTATGCATGTCTTGAAATGGAGACCGACTAAGCCATAGTTTGCCTGTAAGAAATATGGTAAAACCCTGTCCGCCGGGTCAAAGTTAGCCGCACTACTCACGCGTCCAACCAACCAGAAGTAATAAGGAATAGAAGGTATATCATTATATGAGAGGCTATGCCTACATACTTCAAGAAACTGATATGTAACTAAATAATGCTAGGCTAGAGTAGAGAGAATAAAGTGGGTAGCTTAGTCCACGAGAAGGGAAGAAAGAATATGTAGCTCAAAGGTCCCCAAGATAACCCCTGTCCCCTTATCCACCCCTTTCATCTACGGTTCCAAAGGATTCACGAAATGATAATTCTTGTATGCCTAAAGTTGTACCTTAAAGTACTCATTTTCTATGCTAACCAAGCTGTTGTGATTTAGTGTGGGAGCCTTTAGTTAGAGAATATCTGCAGATAAAACGTGTATTTAAAACATTGCATCAAACGTTGGCAGGCTATTCCTTGGGTGAAAATAGAATAATTCACATCATCAACCTAGGGGCCATCTTAAATATTAAGGGCGGTATACCCCCCTAAAGATAGAGCTATAAACGAATGTTGTGTGAAATATTATGAGAACTGCTTAGGGTATTACAACGAATATTTGTATACTACTTATTGAAACCTTGATAATTAATAAACTAAATGTGCTGTTACCGTTACCCACCTTCATCATGTAAAAAAGTGGGGGTTGTAACACTTTTTTCTCAATAAAATATGTCAGAGTAAAAGTATTACCAATTTTGACTTAAGATTACAAAACACGGATTAAAAATTAACAAAAAAGGTGTCTTGGAGAAATCGTCTAACTTTCCCCGTTTCTGAGATAACCACACAAGTTTGAGCTCAGAGACAAGTGTTAATGCCTGCCAGGTAGGCAACCAGTACAGCTGTGTTGCGTGCCCACTACGCTCTTCTCACCTTAATCCGTTAAACTTCTTCACGTGGGGCTTTTTCAAAGCTTTGGTGTACGAGACAGCCGTGAATCCAAGGAAACCCTGTTAGCCAGGATAGGTGCTGCATGTAATAAAGTTCAAGAAACACCACGTGTTTTCGAAAGAGTACGCCAGTAATTGATACGCCACCTCAATTATTGCAATGACGTTAGGGGCCACCATTTTGAAAATTTGATATGAATCTGTTTTTGAAGCTAGGAACTAAAACATGCAACAACTACAATTTGTATTTCTTAAATTAGCTTTCAGTATTCCAGTGAGTGTAATGAATAAAATCTCACCCAAGTGTGAATTGTGTAAGTATAACTCACTAATGTAATAAATAGCAACACATCGGAGCTTATGAATAAGGAAAAGTATCTGAGTTTCTCCATAATAACACACAAACAAGCCTTGTTTACCGAATGTACGTGATACATAGTCACACATGTTGGTATGAATGATTAAACGAGTTCAGTACAAAACACTACAATTCTGGCTGCCTACCTGGCAGGCGTTTACAAAATTATGGAACTCCCCAATTTATTCCCTCCGAGTGCTAATATCATGCATCTATTTCCTATTTGGCTTTTTAAGAGCCATTTTTAACAATAGTAAGGCTTCTGTGTTCATTTACTTGGACATCGCATCTCGACACAGCGCTATATAATATAACCCCCGGTCTCTACCAGCTTATCGCTAGCTATAATATCACATCTAAGAAGAGAACTATATAATATAACCCCCGGTCTCTACCGGCTTATCGCTAGCTGTAATATCACATCTAAGAAGAGCGCTATATAATATAACCCCCGGTCTCTACCGGCCTATCGCTAGCTGTAATATCACATCTAAGAAGAGAGCTATATAATAGAGCACCTGGTCTCTACCAGCTTATCGCTAGCTGTAATATCACATCTAAGAAGAGTGCTATATAATATAACCCCCGGTCTCTACCAGCTTATCGCTAGCTGTAATATCACATCTAAGAAGAGCGCTATATAATATAACCCCCGGTCTCTACCAGCTTATCGCTAGCTGTAATATCACATCTAAGAAGAGCGCTATATAATATAACCCCCGGTCTCTACCAGCTTATCGCTAGCTGTAATATCACATCTAAGAAGAGCGCTATATAATATAACCCCCGGTCTCTACCAGCTTATCGCTAGCTGTAATATCACATCTAAGAAGAGCGCTATATAATATAACCCCCGGTCTCTACCAGCTTATCGCTAGCTGTAATATCACATCTAAGAAGAGCGCTATATAATATAACCCCCGGTCTCTACCAGCTTATCGCTAGCTGTAATATCACATCTAAGAAGAGCGCTATATAATATAACCCCCGGTCTCTACCAGCTTATCGCTAGCTGTAATATCACATCTAAGAAGAGCGCTATATAATATAACCCCCGGTCTCTACCAGCTTATCGCTAGCTGTAATATCACATCTAAGAAGAGCGCTATATAATATAACCCCCGGTCTCTACCAGCTTATCGCTAGCTGTAATATCACATCTAAGAAGAGCGCTATATAATATAACCCCCGGTCTCTACCAGCTTATCGCTAGCTGTAATATCACATCTAAGAAGAGCGCTATATAATATAACCCCCGGTCTCTACCAGCTTATCGCTAGCTGTAATATCACATCTAAGAAGAGCGCTATATAATATAACCCCCGGTCTCTACCAGCTTATCGCTAGCTGTAATATCACATCTAAGAAGAGCGCTATATAATATAACCCCCGGTCTCTACCAGCTTATCGCTAGCTGTAATATCACATCTAAGAAGAGCGCTATATAATATAACCCCCGGTCTCTACCAGCTTATCGCTAGCTGTAATATCACATCTAAGAAGAGCGCTATATAATATAACCCCCGGTCTCTACCAGCTTATCGCTAGCTGTAATATCACATCTAAGAAGAGCGCTATATAATATAACCCCCGGTCTCTACCAGCTTATCGCTAGCTGTAATATCACATCTAAGAAGAGCGCTATATAATATAACCCCCGGTCTCTACCAGCTTATCGCTAGCTGTAATATCACATCTAAGAAGAGCGCTATATAATATAACCCCCGGTCTCTACCAGCTTATCGCTAGCTGTAATATCACATCTAAGAAGAGCGCTATATAATAGAGCACCTGGTCTCTACCAGCTTATCGCTAGCTATAATATCACATCTAAGAAGAGCGCTATATAATAGAGCACCTGGTATGCACTGGCTTATCGCATCTCAATAGAACGCTATATAATCGTAGTATAGCACCCGGTCTAGAATGTAATCTTCTCTTAGCCTGAAATATAGCAAGCTTACCTTGCAAGCTTACACTATGGCGTAGATTTGTTAGATAAAACAATAGTGTGGTCTGTCAAGGAAAGACTGCTACCTTTCTGGGTGGACTTAAGTGAACACATTTGAACCTTGACTCCTCAGACATCGCTGCATAAGGGCTGGTCAAATGCAATTTTAATAATACAACTAATAATAATAATAATAATACTGGCATGTGTGGACCACATCAATCTGTAGCTCATTTTGAGGAAATATTGGCCAGTAGGCCTACTAATGTAACTTTTCCCAGGGGACGCCCGAATGTACACTCGTACATCTTTTTCGTGGGGGCTTTTTATATGTCCCGATGAAGTGGAAAGATTATGGTAGTGAATATATTCCCCTTTCAAGAAATATTCTCCGGTGCCAGTCGGGAATTGAACCTGGGACCTTTAGGTTAGCAAAGAGGGAGTCTGACCCTTATACCACGAGGCTGGTTGCAAATTTAATAGGAAGGACACTTTATAAAATACAAACACATTTATTTGCTATAAACATTGAGAAGTGTTACAAGGCTTTTATTGTTATTTTATGGTTATTGATATTTTCTATGGAAAGTTATAGTTTCAGATCACATGACTTGACGTATAAATACGTGAAATAGTAGATGTAGCATTTTTCCTGGGTGTCAGATAAGGTTTTTCCTGTGCAGATTGGACTGTGTAGTATAGGTTTCTAGTGTCGAGACTTATAACGTTCACGTGACACTATTTCACCAAGAATAATACGCCTTAGTGAAGGGGGGTGAAACTCGTGTTTCAAACTGACGTTAAACCCCCTCTAAAACTTGTGGGAGTTGTTGACAGATTTAAATCCTGTCGCAAACGGAGCATCTGCACCATAAAGTCATCGTTTGATCCTCTCTGTTGATATCTTCTATCTTTGGAGCCTTCTACTCCCACACATATCCACATATTATTATTATTATTATTATTATTATTATTATTATTATTATTAGTACCGCGTCTTACTACCCGTTCGGGTTATACGCACTTACGCTAATGTGTAATGGTAGGGTGATTGTGAGATGAAATGGAGGACCTACAGTTTAACGTGGAATCCGAACCACGGTGGAGGCCTGACATCACATATTCTTGCTTTGCCTCTAAAATCCCTTTCCGAGTTTTTAACTTACTTTACATCCACTTGATTTTGTTTTTAATCCAAATACTCGTCTGACACCTTTGCTCAGGTCGTTAACGCATCTGCTTAGTGAACTGGTAGTCCATACACATCGGTGGCCTCATGGCCCAAGGCAGGGGTCACCAACCCAATGTCCACGGGCGCACGTCAGCCCTTTTACATGCGCCCACCAAGATATGCATACTAAAATTTAGTTCCCTTTGAAAATAAAAAAAATTACTAAATGTATCAGCACATTTTCCAAACGAGAATTGCAAGAAACAGTTGTTTTGGTAGCAAATTATATGGTGGATGTACAGAAAAGTGGGGCGATGTATTTAATCAAAGATTTGTACAATTTCGTGAAATTGAACTAATGATATATTTTTAAATACATTTAATATCGTGGATATCAGAATCATTGCCAAAGATATGAATAAAATGTACGAAAAGAATGTTGAAGAAATGTAATCGGAGATTTAAGAACTACAGAACAACTTATCCTTCAAGGCTTGCCATACAGACAAAAATTTCTGGAAAATAGTGGGACACATACAATTTCCTTTGATGAATATCTTAGCTATGAAGATAAAATAATATTTTGGATAACCTTTGCGGTGCAAATTAGCATTCTTAGTGAAAATTTTGAAAATGAAATATTGATCTCGACTTTCAGATGTTATTCTAAGGAACTGTTTAAGAACTGCAGTATGATCCAGACTTTAAAAAGATAATCAGTGCAATGCAGTTCCAACATATCGATATACTTTTTTTTTTCTGAATGTTTCATTAAAAAATGTTTTCTTTGTAAGTCAGTGTTGTGACTTAATGCAATGCTAAAATAGATTATTTAAAGTCTGTTCAGCGTAGGAATTGTTTTCTGAAAGGCCTTTTTCCCTACTAGAAATCTATTATACAGTAGGATATTGTTAGGAAAAAATACCTTTCAGAGAGTAATTCCTACCGTGAATAGAGTATATATAAACCTGCTTGTATGTAAAAAAAAATCATTATATATATGCACCCCTAAAAAGGTTCAGAAATTCAGATGCGACCTTGGTGACATAAAAGTTGCCGAAACCACTGGCCTAATGTTTAACTCTAGCAATAGACTGGACTGCCAATGACGGGTACATAAGGGTTCGATCCCGGTCGGGTGTAGTTATTAACACATGGTTTTCCATTCTCCCTCCACGCATATTCGGCTAACCCTCCTCGAAATTCAACCTTCCTAGTCCCTAGCACATTAGCATAGCATAGGAGTATAACCTGAACGGATAGTAAGACGCGATATAAAAAAAAGCTTTGGGTCCCGGGTTAGAAACCCGGTATGGTAAAAATATGTTACCATCGTTAATATGGTGGCTTTCTCTTCCACAGCGATGAATTGGCGTCAAGGGAAAGGGGAAGATATATCGGTTCTGCAATATTAAGCTAGTCTATGAGTGACACAATTATATCGTCTTTGTTTGTATTCTTTTCTCCTTATTCTTCTATGATGACATGTTTCGATGTTATCATTGATGGTACAGTCTAGTCTATTGCTAGATCAGTGGCCGCCAATCTTTATTTTACCAAGGGCGCATCTGAAGACCTGAAAATGTTCACAAACTTTCTTATAACATGTGTGTGATATATCATATATCACGAATAAGACCTGAAGATGGTGTATCACCAATAATAACACCGAAACATATCGTCATAAAAAAAAACTAAGTTACCATCAACTAAGAAGAAGAGAATAAAAATAAAGAAGATATAATTTTGTTATTTATTACTCATTTTCAAAGCCTAGCTGGGTGTATCGAGATGCCCCCTTCACCCCCCTAAAAATGTACCAGTCTTCTTTCACGCAAATTCGGATATATTCTTTGTTTATATTCTAGCTTCCTAAACCTTATTATCCCATGAGTGCAAATATGAGGTTAGCCTGGAGGGTTGGTAAGACTCGGATCCTGATAAGAACAAAACGCTCCAATTAAATAGGCCGCCTTGGTGGCTGAGAAAGTGTCAATGAGATGTTGCGCCTAGGTTAAATATTGACAAAATCTTTAACAGTACAATAGTTTGGTGTTTACTAGAATAGGAACCAAATTATATTCTATGACTATAAACATATAGGGCTATTATTATTAGCACCGCGTCTTACTACCCGTTAGGTTATATGCACTTAAGCTAATGTGTGATGGTAAGGTGATTGTGAGATGAAATGGAGGACCTGCAGTTTAACGTGGGATCCGAACCATGGTGAAGTCCTGGCATTCCACACAGTCACAAGTTGTGATTAATACACGTCTTGTCAGAGGTGGGGGAAAGGTTTGGACCCCCAGCATAGAAGTTTGACACCTTACCCATTGACCACCAGGTCACATCCTATTAACTTGTAAACACAGTTTTAAAGTTTAAGTTTTCCACTTTGAAAAATCCAAAATCCGCATACTTTGATTTATCTTTATGAGATAAATGCCCGGAAAATGAAAGGTGACTGGTATAGGAGCGTGGAATGGATATTTGTGAATTAAGTGGAAGTGATGCATCTAATATAACAGGGGTCACTAAACAAAATGTTTTGTCATTTGTATTTTCATTTTCCCCTGTTGGTTCTCCTACTGCAATGCATCTCCGCCTAAGAACGTTATAAACCCGCTTGGTTTCTGACGTTTCTGAATTTATTCCTGGCTTTTCTAAAGTCAAAAAACAAGAGAGTGATAAACTTTAGGCCAACAAGAAACTTTACCAACAGAGTTGGTGTTGGTGGTTAGCACTCCTGACTCGTGATGTCAGGGTTCAAACTGCTTTTCCTTTAGTAGCTGTTCATCCCATGCCCAGAAGAAAATAACCGTTTCGGCGGCCCCGTGGTCTAAGAAGTCTATCAATAAACTGAACAAGGAGGTCAAGGATCGAATCCTAGAAGGGTAGTTTTTCCCTAAATGATTTTTCACTCCGTATTCACGTAGATGCGGTTACATCACCTTAAAATCTTACCTTCCTCATCCCAAACCCAAATGATTAATCAAATGCGGATAACCCAGACGCGTAATAAAACGTAATTAAAAATTAAATAAGCCCGCTTCGGTGGTCACGTGCCTCAAAGCGTCACTCTCGTAATAAAATGAACTGTCAATGACGGAAGATATCCCGATTGGGTGTACTGTGGGTGTTTTTATTCCCCAGACGATTTTTCTCTCTTCTCTCCACGTAAATGAGGGTACACTTCCTCTAAACCTTTAGAATGCTAGAAAATAATGATGGTGCACTTCCTTCCATCCAAGCCCCTCCCTATTTTCCCCTCCTCTATTTACCGTCCTTATATCAATCAGTGTCAGTTGGGGATACTGAACGGACGGTAAAACGTAAAGCTCAAATATAAACTTTGATGGAAAAAGTAATAAAATCCTTAAAAGTGCAAACCAAATTTGAGCCGAGCCGTCTCTGACGCGAGTGTGAACACATACAGAGTGCTCGACGGGATCCTTAAGGTTAGAAAGCTTGTCTGAGAGGATCATCCCCTGTCGAAAGCTTTCGAGTTCCGGCTGAGCGACGTAAAGTAACGCAAGACAGAGAGAGTAACCGCGGCTAATGGTTTTCCAATTTTAAGGTATGTGGTTGTACTCTCACAGAATGTGTGTGTGGGGGGGTTGCGGGGGGTGGGGGTTGGTTCGAAGCGTGATCAGGATGACGAGCACTCTGCCGCACCTCTCTTTCCCTCGCACTACCTCTTTACCTTTCATTCCCTCATTTTGTTTCACTCTCTGGACATCTCTTTGTGTCCTTCTCTCTCTCTCTCTCTCTCTCTCTCTCTCTCTTTGTGTCCCCCCCTCTCTCTCTCTTTGTGTCCTTTTCTTTCCCTCTCTTTGTGTCCTTCTCTCTTTTTCTCTTTGTGTCCTCTCTTCCTCTCTTTGTATAACTCTCTCCCTTTCTTTATGTATCCTTCTCTCTCCCTCTCTTTGTATATCTCTTTATTCTTATCTTTGTGTCCTTCTTTCTCTCTATCTTTGTGTCACTCTATCTCCCTCTCTTCGTGTCCTTTTCTATACCTCTCTTTATTTTTATTGGTATCCACCTTCTCTACTTTTTTCAAACACCTTTCTCTCACTAACTCTCTAATGTCCCTTTTAATCCTTAATATTATTTCCCTCCTCTCTTTACCTCTTCCACACCCATCTCTTTCTCCAACTCTCTTTGTGTTCCTCTCTTTCACCCCTTTTTTCCCTCAAAACCCCCGCTTCCTTTGACGTCTTTCTCCCTCTCACACCCACATTGCTCACTCTCTCTTATTTTGCTACCCTCTCTCACACACCCTTCTCCTTCCCTTCTATCCACCACCCATATCGAAGCACCCTTCTCCCTCTGGTATTCCTCGCTCTCTTTATGCCCCTCTTTAACACCCCTCTCTTCAGCATCCCTGCAGAACACGGTATTCCAAAGATGAGCACTGACCCCTCCTCCCTCTGTTCTAGTCCTCGGGGTTTAGATACTTCATACACCCGAGTTGGTCCGCTCTCCGGATACCGCCGTGAGGAATTGTTTTGCTGATAACTATAACATTCAGTAAAGGCCTGCCTGTTACTGCCCTACTGAGCTATAGTCATAAGGGGCTCAAACATCTCTGTGGGATGTAAGTGAAATAACTTTAAATAAATGTAATACTTAACCATGTGAGATATGTAGAGCAGAGCCTTTGTTTTATTGGTCAAATGGGGAGTGAGTGAGTGAGAACATGTCACAGGTACATTCTTAACAAACTTTGCCCACCCCAGTAACACTCCATTCTACACCACTGAGGAAAAAGGAGGAGCGGGGTAGGGGTGATAAAAAAAAGCGTTACGTGGTTTAAGGATGGACCCCTTACCACATATGAGAACCAACTCCTCCGTGCCGAGAGCCAGCATGCAGAAGATAATAGGCCCCCGTATTGTTGACAATAGAAGACGATGTGTGTATGTCTTGTTTCTATCAAAAACACACAAACACACTATAAAAGACGCGCTACATTCCTTTACACATACACAGTCACGCTGGAAAACTTTTTGAAGTAATGCCGCTTTCTAGGATCCGTTTGTTTGCACACGTATTCATGCATGTACAGTACATTCTTAAACTTGATTTACACTATGCGTGAATTCATGAGTTGTGCTTCGTAATTCCCATTCAATTCATGACTAGTGTGAATGCATATTCGTATCATTAATGCCCGTGATACATGATTCCTTATTCGCGTTCGTGACTATTCACTGAAGAAGCGGTATTTGTTCTTTATCAAAGATCAAAGGGAACGGATCATTCTCAAACCATGATGGGTGATTGATCTGTTCAGGGGTTTACACTATGCGCGTAGGTTCATTAATTATTCATTTGCATTGATGGAGTCTGAGTGACCGAAGGTATGAATTCTCGATTAAATTAAAGCTATTCAGAGTCACAAGTGTTTTGAGGTTTCCGACGGACATAAACGAAAGTGGACAAACTTGCGAAAGACATATTCTTTCAGCTAGTATCAAGTAAAATGGATTCCTGTTAATTAGGACACCTCGGGGCTGGATCACGTTGACCCAATTACGTGAAATGTCAACCATTGAGCTTAAAACACATTCTAACAAAGAAATAATGTATTAATTTAGGAATGTGGCATATAAAGAAAGCACACTGTAATTAATTAATTAATGGGTATACAAACATTTATTTTAAAATAAATAAAGGTAAAAGCAAGCAAACACATATTGTATTGTACATATATTATATAAAATGAAGATGTAGTCAAAATAATGACTGTGCCGAGCAAAGATGGGCCAGTTTAGAGAGTGCGCGCTAACACCACATATTTGTTGTTCAATCACGACCTTCACTGCCCCAATTAAGCTGCAAATCAGCCCAAATAGGAAGAACCAATTAGCCTAAGTACTTGTTTTGTTACTGTTCTTCAAATGTTTGCCCAAATAAACGTCTACCCCGATTAATCGGAAGCCAGTGTACTATCAAAAATGGCGCTTTCAGTAACCACACTATCATTGATACTCGAATCTTCACCAATCAACATTTGTATTCCTACTTCTAGCGTCACTCATGAATTTAGGGACCGGATTTTTCCTATTTGCCCTTTATTTTCCTTGGTCGTAAAACATAGGCAGTTAAGCTATATACATATGTAATTCATGTTATTACGAGTACAATAGGGCTATGTTAATTTTATAATACCTATTGCCTATGCAGTTGATTTTTGCCTATTTTATGAATAAGAGTCTTAAAACACCTATTTCGGAGTTGAGCTCTCTTTTTCGCAAGGTATGGATTTTCTGATTAAAGATAGAGTCCAGTTTCTTAGAAATTGTATGTTATGGCATACTTTTTTGGAGTAGGTTTGAAAATTTACAATTTATTAAATCCCTTCCAATTAGCGTAAATTAGGTAGAGGACAATGGGAGCAGTGGCAGACATCTTGGAAAGAAACAGCACGCTGTTAGAAGAGAAAAGTTCAACTTCTTCAGAAAAGGCAAATTTGAAATTCTGTCCCTAGACATCGTGTGAAATAGAACTCAGCTTTTCAAATTATTAAAAAAAAAACATTTTATCTGAAAAAATAANTGATTTCTGCCCCCCCCCCCCTTAATTACCTATTCTATTTCTTAAATCCCATATTTATTATGCCTGCATATTTTTAACATTTTTGGTGCCCAAGAATACGCTCCTTACTCATGACCAACTGACGTTCAGGGTTCCTGGCATGCGCCGGCCTTACGAACCTCTCTCTTAGAAAACTACGAATCAGAGTGGAGTGGAGCCACAAATTCAAGCAAAAAGACAAAATTAAGAATTTGCGAACACTAATCACGCGTCAAGTATCGCATAATGTAAATGAAGCTTTCGACTAGTGCGCATACAGCTAGAATTTTTATAGGGAGCCCACTTTCGACCACCAAGATTAATTGAAAGTCACTAAAATTTGGCATTCTTTAATAAATATCTTATTTGATTTATTAATTAAAACGTTAATTTAAAATAGTTATACAAACTTCCAATAATACTTTCTAATAGATTACTGTATAGTTGGTGACCTGGAGGTCTAGGGGTAAGGTGTCGGACTTCTGTGCTGGGGATCCGGGGCTCAATCTTCGGTCCCGGCACAGATTTATCTGATTGCCAAACCCTTCCTTCAACTCTGACAAGACGTGTATTAATAACAACTTGTTAATGTGAGGAATGCCAGGCCTCCACCGTGGTTCAGATTCCACGTTAAACTGTAGGTCCTCCATTTCATCTCACAATCATTTCATCTCACAATCACCCTACCATTACACATTAGCGTAAGTGCGTATAACCCGAATGGGTAGTAAGACGTGGTGATAATAATAATACTGTATAGTTCCTATTTATATCAATAGTTAATTAGTCGAACTAAGACTATAGTGTTTTCGCCGTTGTAGCAACATAACACAATACAAATAACGGGCTTCATACTGTTCATTGTGTGAGTCTACATTGCTATTTATTGGTAAAGACACACGGGCTAAGGCATCGGTATCGTTTGGTTTGGAAATAATAGGAATATCAGGGTTCAAATTGCACCGGCTATACGGAGGATATTTATTGCCTAAATGGGTTATCACTCTCGCTTTTTCTTTCTCTTATTTTCTCCCTTACCTTTCTCAAATTTTTCTCTCTATCTTTTGTTCTGTTTCTTCCTCTTTTTCTCTCATTTTCTCTTTCTTTCTCTTTCGTTCTTTCTCCAAACAAATGCGGTTATATTTACACTAAATTTTACTTTTCTCGCCCCTGCCCATCCTGATACCCCGGACGTAAAACGCGGTGAATAACTTACCAATAATAAAATATAACAACTCCACCTTCAGAGAAAATTGTATTATTTAGAACGCGCCACCATTCTCCGCCCGTTTGGGAGAAAAACTTTTATGAACCGTTTCTTCGGAAATAGCATTTGTCTCTACAGTTCTTTAGTTTAGTTTTTAATACAATTCAAACACAGTTTAAAAAGAAAAGAAGAAACTAAAAGAAAGTGAAAAGAACAGCTCTTATGAAAAACACATACGAACTCGTAGAAGATTCTTGCAAACTCTTGCCGATGCCTGGTTCCTATTTCTTCCTCCATTCTCATCCCACATTTATTTTATAACCACCACGTCTCACTACCTTTTCAGGTTATACGCATATTTGCAAATTAAGTTAGTGTTTTAGAGATGAGTAAGGTTAAATTAGAGGAAGTGTACTCACATTTGGGTGGATAGAGCGTGAAAAAAACACCCTCAGTAATCTGACTAGCCATGTATATTAATTACGCTAATGTGGTATAGTTCGATAATAACTGCACCCACATTTTATGAGAGAAAATAAAAAGCTATTTTAGAGTGAGAGGGGAACAATACACACCCTCAGTACACCCATCTGAGATTCTAACCCCGACCTCTCCCTCACTGGCAATGAGCTTGACATTAAGACCGCGCGACCACCAGCGTGAGTGGTTACTTCCTCTTTAACTGATATTATTTTGACTAGGAAGTCCGATAGAAACTAGTTTTGAACTAAACTTCGGTAGCCGCGTGGTCTAACGCGCTACTCTCGCAGTGGACTAGACTCCCGATGACGGGGAGATCGACGTTCGAATCTCGGTCGTGTGTATTGAGGTTTTTTCCAAACTGATTTTCCACTCTCTCTCTCTCTCTCTCTCTCCACGCAAATACTGGTACACTTCCTATGAATATAACCTTCCTCATCCCTGAAATAATTAGCGTAATTAGTACATAAGCGTATAACTCGAATGGGTAGTAAGACGCGGTGTTTAAAAAAAAACAATTAAACAAGTCTCATCAATAGCCATTGCCTATTTCCTATTTGAAACGGTTTAGTTTAATTTAACACGGGTGAGAACATGACATATTAATAATTTTCAACAAGCCCTAATTACCCTGGCAACACTACACGACACGACGTTGCTCGAGTGGTTATATCAATCACAGAGAGAATGGGTTTCATGAAGAGACTCATTCCTATGCAAAGTGTTTTAACCAGATTGTGACAAAATCCGGCCTCTTCTCTTAGCAGTGATATATATATATATATATATAT
>CABFVX010001310.1:91013-123744 GCA_902151425.1 Timema shepardi | reverse complement strand
CCCGTTTCCCTTTTTGCGCAGTTCACTGGTGAAGATAGGGGAAGGGTGAAGTTGGAAATGTGAGGGATGCCATCACCGTTGGGTCCAAGACCAGGCATAGATAGGTTGAACCCTGACCTGACGTTTTCTACAGGGGTGAAATTTAGAGTAGTAACCTTTTAAGCAAATGAATCCAAGTTATATGGACATTTTATTTCACCCCAGAGCTTTAGATTTATCGAGTGCGCCATTTTCCACCATTCCATGACTTTACTGAGATATATATTATGTACATACAAACACCACTAATATACTACTATAGTAAAACATTGTCAACACCAAAAAAATGTGTATTTTATAAAAGGTTCCCCCTACCGAAAATTCCTAAGGAACTATCGATGCCACGTTAATGACGTCACGTTTTCTCCGAAGCGCCCGATGGTGAGCCGACTCGCCGACATGTTGTTTTTACGTGCTTGTTAAACATCAAAAGGATACGTAGATTTAATGGTGTTTTTTTTAGCTTCACGTTGTTTAAATATGCCCTGTAGTACTTCAAACTGTTTGTAGAAATATGCCACAGGCTATAAAACGTAAATAGCCATTTATCCACTGCATCGCCCTCCCTACTCCACCCACAAAAATGTTCTACAATGGTTTATGGGACATTGTGGGGTGCTACGTACAATACATACATTAATACAATGTTTAAGGGTAAATTCGCAGTCACCCATATCGGTGGACAGGTGGAGTAAATGGAAGGCACGTCTAATCTCATCTGCAGGTAACGGGGAGATCAGAATTTGAATTCCGCCCGAATATACCGAGGATTTTTTCCCACCTAAATAGTTTTCCATTATCCCTCCACGCAAATGCAAGTACATTTCCTCAAAATATTACCTCACTCACCCCTACCAAATTATCGTAATAAAAATGTGTTCATTTCACCTCTTAAGTCAGTCGGTAGCTTGTCTTCCTTTGAGTTAAGAGTCCCGGGTTTTATTCCCGGCATGGCTGAAAAAAAGGTATTATTGGTGAAATGTAAGTTTCCCACGCTCGCCGTGGTGAATTATTAATGGTTGGGGGACTGGATGTTGTGCCTGTACTCGAGATACTCGTCATTGTATGCCCTGAGATATAATTTTACAAATGTGATGAATAATTTAACTTTATTTTCAACTCTACTGACCTAAAACAAAGAGGAAATTTTTTAGTCCAAAATTATTTAAACAAAAATTTGAAAGGTTTGAAAATGTATTCATTTTTCGTAATTCTCTCAAATATGCTACAGTCAATGGAGGATAGTACTTATTACATCACAAAATGTTGTTGCTGTGTCTGTCGAAATCCTCTCGGTTGCTAAACAATGTTTTAGATAGTATGTAGGTATGAATCAACAATTATTTAGTTTATTTAACGAAATTGCAAAAAACATGGTATTTGGTGAATAGAACTAAAATTACAAGATATAATTAAGAGTAAAGTCAAACAAATAAACGGTGAGTTATGCAAATATCAGAGGATTAAACATGCAGAACATCGTCTTGAAACTAAAATTGTCAATGCTACCTTTCACAAAGTTTTAATGGAACGTTTTGAAAGTTTAACTTTATTTGATTTCATCCAGGACTACAAACAGAAACTGCTGAGGAACTAAACGAGGCTGCAGAATCTCCATAAGTTAGTATAGTCTTCCTTCACTGTTCAACTATCAACTATCATCCAAGGCAAGCTAGAGACCGCAAGTAACTCCAATGTCTTCAATAAGAGAAATACCATAGCTAAATTGTTCCCTTTTTTTCATTTATTTGAGGTAGTTAACGTGTACTTTTTGAACAGACTGAGTATTTCTATGAGCAAGAACAAAAGAGCCTACCAATTTTGCTGGGAGAGGTATTTTAATATACTTTCCAAGGTTATTTTACATGTCACAATCAACATGGGACAAACGGCTTTACTTTCCCTTGGAAGAAAGTTTTGATACGGATTTTGTTCGTTCAAACTAAATTGTTAATTATTCTAAGTGACTATCTGCCATATTTCTGCTTTCCCTGATATTGATACTTAATTTTAATGACCTGCTTCGGTGGTCACGAGGTCTGAGGGGTCACCCTTACAATAGGCTACACTGCCGATGTCAAGGAGACCCTAGTTCGGATCATTATTGGATGTACATAGGGTGGTTTTCCCTGAATGGTTTTACATTTGGCCTTTACGCAAATGTTGGTACATTTTCTCTAAATTCAACCTTAATGATCCCTAACTTACTAGCGTGATTAGTAAATATGCGTATAACATGAACAGGTCGTAAGACGCGGTGCTAAGAATAAATGATCAATTTTGTAAAACTCTGTCAGTAAGTGTGGAAACATCAGGACGGCCATTCTAAAAATTAATAAAGAACTATTTATGAGGTACAGTAACAAAAGACAGGTTGTCGGGACTTGATATTTTCTCAATTAAAAACGAGCGAACGCGTGAAATAAATATCAAGAATATTGTAAAAAAAAATTGCTGAAATTCAATCCAGAAAATTTAAAAAAATCTATAGTTAACCTTTTTTTTAAAGTTAAGAAACCTAGTTTCTAATAATATTATAAAAGACCCAAATATTTAATTTCGATGTTTGTCTTTAAATTATGACCGTTGACTACTTCTCTTGTTACACTATGAGGTGATTACATATTAAAACAAAAGGCTTTATAATTGGTAGCATTTTTCTAACGATAGATGTGCTGTGATTGAACCAAATACAAAACAAGTACTTTGGAATTACGAGTTTGGAATATTAATTTTTAGAAGTCGTATCTTATAAAAATAAATACAAATATAAAATTATCAATCAATCTTTTTTTTTTTTGCCAGGGCATATTTAACAAAGCTGAGAGATATTTAAAGATACAGTATATATTTTTTAACATTATTTTATATATTTATTAAAAACATATAAAATACACATATTAAAGTTCTCGTGTGTTCTTAATTAATTTTTTAAGCCACATTGTCACATAAACTTATAATTAAGTTTTTTGTAAGTTCACTTTTGGTAAAAATTATTTTCATTAAGGAAACATTAACAAACGTTGCACCAGGACCCCCGTTGGCGATGTTATGTTACGCCACTGTATTTTAAGCACATTTCTGACATCTTTACTTTCTCTCAACCCCTCAGAGAATTTTCATAAGATTACCCCGAGAAATGTTTGGAATTAGATATCTAACACTAAAATCAAGGGTAATTTACAGAAGGGCAAAATAGATTTTAAAAAAATCGAGTTTAACAAAATCCACTCACACGATTCTAATTACATTTTGTATCCATGCATCGTTAAAAAACAAAATGACTACTCTCATTTTCACATGAAAATTATTCTGAAGATTATTAAATTTTGGTCATATCCGCAACTATTTGAGATAAGAAATATTATTATTATTATTAGCACTGCGTCTTACTACCCGTTAGGGTTATACGCACTTACGCTAATGTGTAATGGTAGGGTGATTGTGAGATGAAATGGAGGACCTAAAGTTTAACGTGGAATCCGAACCACGGTGGAGGCCTGGCATTCCCCTCATTCACAAGATGTCTTGTCAGAGGGGAAGGAAGGGTTTGATAATCAGATAAATCTGTGCCGGGACCGAGGATTGAACCCCGGCCGCCAGCACAGAAGTCTGACACCTTACCCGATAAGAAATAACTTATTGTAAAGTTCTAGTACTATTAAAAATATACATATTTTATTTGAAATATATGTTTAAAAAAACCATATTTCTGAGCTATAAGCAAATATATATTATACATATAGAGTGTATTGAAAAATGAAATTGGTTGTTATGCTCTTTGGTGGACAGAGAGAGAGAGAGAGAGAGATGTTCCTCTTTTCTCAATGTTCTGTGACAGTATTTATTATTTCATTTATATTTTTGGTGGAATGTTTCTGCGATAATATATATTGTTTTGTTTCAAGAAATCTATGAGTTTTAGCCGATATAAAATCATACACAAATCGTGGTTTTTATAGTGATGTTAACAAATAAATATTGTACAGATGAACCACTGCGCAAAAAGCAGAAAAGATGGAAGTTATCTAATAAATTCGGGTTTTAGTTGGAAGATACTATTTTTGCTGACATCTTGGACCTCTAAACATTTAAATTTAGTGTTCAAAATTCAAAATAGTCCCAGCTTTTCTTTTTTTCTTCAGAAAAGGGCGTAGCAAGATATTAAAATTTTATATAGATGCGTGCAGTGCTGACGTGTAGTAAGATGCAGTGGGTAAAAAATGAACTAAGACAGTTGCGGCGCGAACAAATCACTCAAGTTTGAAACATCCCGACCATAAAAAGCGCGGTTCTTCCAAGCACGTCATAGCATACATCAAACTAATTCATTTCGTGACCTTGTATTATTTCTCAAAGTTGAGGGTGGCTTTGTTAGACGTGAAATTATTGCTCAATGCCATCTACAAAGGAGAAGGGGGAGAGGGATGGGAAGAAGAACTCTTAAAGAAAGAAACGTCTGAGCAATAAAAAAACACGGAAAAGAAAAGGAGATTGATAAACTTCTTAGATCTAAAGCTTAAAGAACTACAACCAAAGTATTAAAACTCGAAGACGTTAAAAGTTGTTCAACTTAGTTATAAAGAACTCACTGGTTTTTTATTCTTCCGTTTGAAATCGTAATTTTTGTGAGAACTTCCTCGAAATACTTTTTTCTTAAAACTGCCTTTTTTTATCTAATCGATTTTTCACTAACCTGTCAATTATTAGTTAAATCAATGAGTAGATATCATGGTAAAAATTATTTATTTGTTTCTAATCTGGCGGATCAGCGGGCACGCAGACCTAATGTCAGTCTCAACTAGTGTGGTTTGACAGTTACGGTGAGGTTGGGGATGAAATACCGGGCCAGTCTACTAAGGGTAGTTAATAGTGTTACTGGCTAACGCGCTTGTCGTGTTGAGCTCGACCGCTGAGGACGGGGAGATCGAGATTCGAATCTCGGTCGGGTGAACTGGGGGTGGTTTTTCCTAAATGGTTTTCCACTTTCTCTCCACCCAAATGCGGGTTCACTTCCTCTAATTCAACCTTCCCAATTCCTAATCCATTAGAGTAATTAGTACTTAAATCATATAACCCGAACGGGTAGTAAGACGTGGTGCTAATTATTATTATTATTATTATTATTATTATTATTATTATTATTATTATTAGTTTTACATTAGGTCATAAATTAACTATCCGAGGTTAGGTTGTTGTTTTTTCCATTAATTATGCTGTGCTTAGTTACGTGCGAGTACCATAATAGTTCGAAACAAATGAATAACACGATTATATTATAACATCTGCTACGGTGGCTGTACGGTCTAAGGTGTCACTCTCGCAATATACTCGTTTGTTGGTGACGGGAAGATCGGGGTCCGAATTGCGGATGGTTTACCCTAAATGGTTTTATACTCTCCCTTAACGCAAATACGGATGCACTTCCTCTAATTTCAACCTTCCTCATCCCTAGCACATTAGAGTAATTAGTGGATGTGTGTATAGCCTGAGCAGGTAGTGATATGCGGTGCTAAATGAATATATATACATATGATAAGTGAATCAATTATTCAATGAAAGTGACCTGGCGGTCTAGGGGTAAGGTGTCGGACTTTTGTGCTGGGTTCAATCCTCGGTCCCGGCACTGATTTATCTGATTGCCAAAACCTTCCTTCCTTTACCTGAAAATACGTGTATTAATAACAACTTGTGAATGTGTGGAATGCCAGGTCTCCACCGTGGTTCGGATCCCACGTTAAACTGTAGGTCCTCCATTTCATCTCACAATCACCCTACCATTACACATTAGCGTAAGTGCGTACAACCCGAACGGGTAGTAAGACGCGGTGCTAATAATTATTATTTAAGGTATATTATAAAAAGTTACCTTATTCATTTATCCATTGCTCCAAAGGTGGGTTTTCATTTTCTGAATAAAACCATCCACTGTTTCTTTGCGGTAGGCCTACTAAGTGTGTCCCATTCGAGCCACGCAACTTTACCCAGAGTTTGGAACGAAAGTAATATTAAAATGAACACCTTTGTTTGTATATGTAGTAGTAAAAGCCCCTGGCTACAGATCCAGAGGTCCCGGGTTATATCCTCGCTGCTTCCAGATTTCCTGTGTAGCCATGGGTCCGGATCTAATCAGCCTCGTGAGAGCAATTTATCAGCTACTTGAATAAATAATTAGCAGCTCATGAGATAGAAAACTGAGATTAACACCTGGAAGGCTCGTTGTGCTGACCATATGACACCCTGTCTCAGCAAATTTTGGTACGATCTTCGCTAACATGTGGCAGGGGCACGGTTGGTATAGCTCACTTGCGGGCTGACGCCATGGAGGTTTTTTTTCTTTTGATATAAAGACGTTAGAAAACTTTTTTGTAACTGTAAAAATGTATCTTTTTGTAAAGATACTAGGTTTGTTAAACTTACCTCCGGCCTTTACGACTCCCTCACTAGTAATCGATATAACCTTCACCCAAGTCAACCCTGGTCCGTAAAGTTGGCAGTATCAATAACGACACAACTTATGAGACGTATGCCAATATTTAGGGCTGAATTTTTGCCACAAGAATATCCTATTCTCGTAATTTGTTCCGCTATAATTTTCGTAGAAGCACCCAAAAACACTTTGGGTGCTGTTACAAACTAACTTACTGCGGCACTGCCAGGTTTGCAATGCCGGTTACTTGTGTACTTAAAAGACGGTCTCGTGTTTTAGTTTCGGTTTTTTTTTTACTGGTTTTTAAAAGGGAGTTATAAAATATTCTCAATAAATGCGGTTTGTTCAAAGGAAATCTCCCCATAGTGTACGCGTTTCGTTCCTGCATCATGTAAGGCAGGAAAGACTACAGTTCAATTTTCATAAGGCGAGTCTTTTCTCACTGACAGAAAAAGTTACTAGGTATATTTTCATGTATTCATACGTTGAATCATGGGATTGTCAGCTTCCATTTATTTATATATATATATTATAAATATATATAAACTAGCACTAATAAAATAATAAAATGTTGTCAATTTTGTATGTAAAAAAATGCTTAAAGGTTCTTTTTATGAAAATTGGACTCGTCATTTTACACTGATATGGGTAAAGGATCTAATACGAAGCTACCTAGATTTTCTTTCGAATGGATATTTGAAACAACTTTTAGAGGATATACACCTTAGCTCAGTCTGTGGCATGTCTCTCTACTGATATATAGGTCCAGAGTTTGATTCCCGGTATGGTCGAAAAAATTATCATTGGTGAAATGTGGGTTTACCCTTTCACAGTGATGAATTAACGGCTGGTGCTGGATGTTTTGTCTGTTCTGAATTTAAGATAGTTTATAAGTCGTGTGCTGATGTAACCAGTTAGTTCAGAAAGTTGGATACGCGTTAAATATCTCAAATATATGAGAGCGAAAAACTTTAGCATTCTTATATTTTCTTAGTGTTATTTTATAATTATTCTAACAAATGTAACAGCTACAGATCACATGATTTGACAAATGAATACGTGAAAGTAGATTTAGTAGCTCTTCTAGATGTCAGATAAGGTTCTTCCTATAAAAATTGGTGTATGTCATATAATGTATTTGTTTTTACGTCAGTTACTGTTTCCATCTGGTGGTCTGGATTAGTTTTTTATTTAAATCATATATTTTCCAATGCTGGCTTGCTAGGCCTTTTGTAGCTTCATATGCCTTATAATCTAACATAAGATTAAGATAGTCACAACACCCAGTCCCCAGCCATTAATTTATCATTATGAAAGGGGTAAAACCCACATTTCACCACTGATACATATTTCGGCCATACCAGTGAATCGAACCCGGGACCCTTAGCTGAGTAGGCAGACACGGTACCGACTTAGCTAAGGTGTTGGATGTAATGTATTTGTAATGTATAAATGAATCGTGATGGATGAATAATTCATCCTTGGAACACGCTTTTGTCCCACGGTCCACAGGTCACGCCACCCTTTGGATTACTCCATTATTATGATTAATTCTTGAAACAAGACTTTATTTTTTTCATATAGCCTATAACATTCGAAAATGAGACGCAAGTATAATTAATCAGTGTGACTATTCAGCGTGACTATGAGTGAGTTCTGGCAAGAGCTATAAACACGTATAATTACAACTCTTCATGATTAATTTATTCAAGTGTCACAAATTAATATGCAAAAATATTGGTGGAACACAGAGTAGCCGCAAAACATCTGCCGCCCGAATGAAATTTCGACGACCACTCGTCACAACGACGGATAAAAAAGGGTGTAAAAATTCAACTGTTAACACACGATTTAACAAATTATTATATATACATATACGAGTCTTATGACTATAGATACATTTATTTTAAAATATATAATGACCTTCCACGATGTTTTGTGGAGGATAGGAGAATTGGAAGGGGAGAGGGGGGCACCATATCCCCGTTAGGTTTACACGAATATGTACTAACTACGATGATATGTTAGGGGTGAGGAAGGTTGAATTTAGAGGAAATGTACCCAAATCAATGTGGGGGAAAGGGAGAGATGGGAAATCACTTAGAAAAAAAAAACCACCCTTAGTACATTCAACTGGGATTCGAACCCTGATATCTCCGTCATCAGCAGTCCAATCTATTGCAAGATATATGTTTTAGACTATGCGACCACCGTGGAGGGTATGATTTTGATTAAGCTTTAGGTTAATTTGATATAAAGTTATTGTCACCCGCATCAAGTGGGCGCACGGACTAAGCGTCAACTCATTTAGTCTGGTTTGCTAGTTCTGGGAAGGTCAGGGATCGAATCCCAATAGGGTGTACGTTTTTATTTTTCATCAATCAAAATTGTCCATCGAAAGTTAATTTTGAAGTGTAAATCAACGTTGTCCAGGCGCTAATAATAGAGCTAGTGTTTATAGACGCCATCGGAAAAGGGAAAGTCTTATTAGCAGATAAGCAAGAGGCCAAGTAGGATAAAGTACTTTACTAAGTAAATTTGCATATAGAGTGTGTTTGGGGGAGAGGGGGCGGAGGAGGGGGTTGTTTGGTGTGATTAAATGCGCCAGCGTAAGAAGCTTCAAATTAACCAAGTAAGTAAAAACAAAATATATAAAAGAACTGTTGGAAATTACTGTTTGTATAAAATTAAAATAAACATAGCTACTGAAGTAATATATTTTTTAATTTTAACCAAAAAAGTATTTTTGCTATAAAATTGCAAAAAATATTTACCTTAATTCGCATCCCCTTCCATCCTACCTTGAGTTGGTAGTAATCGTTTACTTTGAGAAGTCAAAAAATTACTGAATAAACCTTCCTGAATTTTAACAACTTTTATTTTTACTTTATCGTGACCCCTCGAAGAAAGGAAGTATTATGGTCGTAAAAAAAAAAGTTGAATTCGAGATTTTGATGGATGCCGACTTTTCGGGACTCCCTGAATCCGAAAAAGTTGTTTTGGCGACAGCCGTATGTCTATCTCGGCCTAGAGCCAAAATAATTTTATCAATCCGGCTAAAACTTGATATCTAGGATTCTCATAAGGTAACCAAATATAATTTTTGGAATAAAATATCCAACCCTAAATTTAAGGGTAGTTTACTTTAAGGCAAAAAGAGAAAATAACTATTTTCTCGAAATCAGCTCTAACGATTTTGATTAATTCGTATCTAGACACTGTTTAAAATTACAAGCAAAATGGCAAATATCACTTCCCAACAAAATTACTTTTACGAGTGTAATTAATATAAGTATAAATTTCTTCTAGTTTGAAATACATCCTCCTATATTTGGGAAACGAACTAACCTATCATTTCAAAGTTGTAGGGCTAATAGAAGTAAAAAAAAATATTTGAAATATATTTTTACGAAACCAATAATTTCCTTTTAAATATCTAAATGGCTTCATTTTAAGTAATGAAGCTAGAATGTCTGCACGGTGCACCATAATATAGGCCTATATGTATAATTGAAAACCATGTGGTCATAGCTATGGACCGGTGAAGCTGTAAAACCAATATTGTCACTCGACAATAAAAAGTTTAACTGGCATCAGAACAAAAATCGGAAGTTGGACGTGGGCCAAATCTTCCCTAGTAGTTATCTTATTCACGTATTCGATAATTCAAAATGGTCCATCATAAACCCTCAGTTTGGCTAAGTAGAAATAACAGCCAGTAATTAATTAAAGGGTCGACAGGGAAGGGTGCTATTAAGCGCCTCTGACACTAACACGCACCCACTGCTCTGTGCACACATTACAAACCAATCAAATATCACAGAAAGGAACTTTTCTGGTTATAAAAGTTACTAGATCAGTTTTCATGCAGTCATACGTCTTAAAGTCATGTGACCTGCCACTGCCACTTTTTACATATATAATCAATACTTTAAAAATAACAATAACAATAGGCTTATAATAAAATGTTATCAAGTTTGGCCGCAAAAATTGTGTATTTTCTAAAGGCCGTTAGTATAAAAATTGGAATGTAGTGGGAATGAATTGCCTTAGAATGGATTATTTTTTACAAGTCCCTCGTAGTTTTAAAATTTATCCGTGGTGCGTTTAATTATGGTAAGAGACCAAGTTGGACTGAAATATTGGCATCAATCCTGTTTGTATATAGTTTTTATTTTAATTTGTGTTGGCTAAAAACTACTTTTGCGTGTAAGATTAAAAACTATTAGTTTAATCAATATGCTTATTAGTCTAATTTGATGAAAAATGGTAACCTAGACCAGGTATTTAAAAACCCAGTCGGAATATCCTACCACTGAGCTATCATGGTGGTAAACACTCAAAATGCACCCTACCGGGAATCGAACCCCATGCTCATCAGCAACAGGACCTTATGCAATGCAACCCTCTTAGACTGCTTGTTCATCTGTGATGACACAGGGGGTGTACTTCATAGTAAGGTAAGTTTGAATTTGTCCAGCGCCAGCGTGTTTGACTGGCGAGCCTAGTCTCTCGGAAAGTTCTAGACTCGTGTTTGGGTCCTGACTGGATGTACCGCCGTATTATAACCATTTGAATGCTGGTGCATTTCTTCTTCCCATCCCTTTAAAACAAGCTTCAGTATTTTTGAGGGATTGTGTGTTTTTACGCCATCCTTGCTACCCATATATTAACCCTAACGAAGGTAAAATTTAGAGGAAGTGTACTCAAATCCGCGTGTAGGGAGGGGAAAAACTATTTAGGAAAAAATTACATTCAGTACACCCAACCAGGATTAAAACCTCGACCTACCAATCACTGTAAAATAAGACTAGGTTAACTCCTCAGCTCACGTGCCCACCGATGCGGGTTAGGTTGTTTAGCCCTCACGTTAGTAATATACTATATTTTATAGTGTTTTTTTTTTGCCTTTCGCGTCTTACTAACCAAAACTAGGTCGGCTGTAATTTATACTTTGTTTCAACAATGTGTTCCATGCTTTTTAATCCAACACCTTAGCCCAATCAGTAACGCGTCTGCAAACTTAACTTAAGGTCCCGGGTTCAATCCTCAGCGTGACTGAAATACTTATATACGTGAGTCACGATTATCCCGCCTAAAGTGGCGTCATTCCGGCCCGAATAACGGAAAAGCCGGATAATACGGAATCCTAGTGTAAATAGTTTCCAGAATGGGTTGCCTACTTTTTTTGATTTTCACAGAACATTAGCTTTGTTTTAATAGACTTTGCTCATTTTCTGATTGCGATGTAAATTAGGAATACAGTAATTGTAGAGGGACAGTAAAAATTAAACGAGTGTCATCACTCCCTCTCTACACCTAAAACGTGGGCCTGTTCTCTGTTAGGATGTGCTATGGCCGAGGAAAGGGGGAGGTGATTGTGTTTACCTGTGCGGGTTCGTGATTGCTTTGTTTGTTTGTTAGGGTTTTTATTTTTGTAACATTTAATTGGACATTTAACATGTATAAAACATTGAATATAACAGATACAAAACGACGATCACCAGCCCCTAAAGGGGCTCTCGAAAGTCAACCGATATAGAACTGACATAAAAACACCAAAAAAGAAAATCATATGTCGCCCAGGCGGGTTGATTCAAAGTTGGCCATAGGTTTACGGGCGGGAAAAATTAAACAGAACCCGTCCTGTCGCCGGTAGTTCGTCGACAGGGACCTAAAAATATATATTTACACATATAGAAGGAACGACAGGGTAGAAAACATTGAAGGATGGGTGACCAGACGTAGATAAGACATGTAGGAAGTGGGGCGGAAAATATTTATGGTAGAATAAAAGTGGGCCGGCCTCGGCCGGTAGGTAATGGAAGTGGTCCCCCACCAGGGCTATGCAGATATCTCATACGTAGCCCCGTTGTGTAAATAAAATAAATTTTCCCCTGTGGGCGCATCTTGCCGGACAGGGTGAATGAAACTAAAGAGGTTCGTGATTTATGAAGACTTGATTTTTAAGGTTTTTATTAGTGATTCTATCTCTAGTACAGACGTGATGTTGATAGTGATATAAGGATGAAAGAACCTGAACAATATTCGGAGGCTTGTGACAAAACGAGGCGTTGTTAGGAATAACCAATGGCCTGTCTGACTCCTAGGTGGCTCCTAGATGGTTTTAGAGCCGTGGTGCCCTGGGCTCGAGCGGTAGCCCTCTACTACAAATACTGATGAACCAGCGTTCTAGCCCGTGTAGTCCCGAATCGGGCAGAGTGACCCCTAGACTGTGATGTTGATTAGTCAGCCACGATGGTTGGATACCCTACTCTTTATCCTGCCCTCTGACCTGGTTTCTGACTAAGAAATACTGACAATGTTTATGTGGTCAGCTCCTCTAGTCTATGTGTTTACAGGCTAATCACAACAACCTGCAACGCTCGTTTTGTCATTCGCAAACCACAACACACAAACACGCCTTCCAATTTAGGCCGTGCGGTCAAACGAGAAATGAATTTTGGAAATCCTTAATATACAGTAAAGTACTTCATTTATGAAATGTAAGATCACTTACAAAGCAAGAACAGTGATATAAACACACGTGAGGAACGCTTCCATGGACTCAAAACAAATGTCACACTGTACTTAATTGTCCGACCGCCACGCCTATATGAATGCACACGCGACTCCTGTAGCTACGCCTCGCACACACCTCCCTTGACACAGTTTCTTTTTCCAGCCAAATAAAAACAGTGCTGCTATCTACACCGGCCCAGCGCATGCGGCTGCAATAGTACTGTACTATACGCCAGCCGCATGCATAGCAGTTATGCTTTGCTGTCTCTAATGTTACAGTTGTAAGGCGTTTGCGATCTTTTTTTTTTAATTATTAATTACTAATGAGTATGTACCGATTTGTTTAATTTAAAACGCACTTGTTAACACCGAGAACCGAGCTGGATAATACCGAGGGCTGGGTAATCGCGACTCTAGTGTAATCAGTGAAACTAAAGGCTTTCCCCTTTCACAGCTCTGAATTAGCAGCTGGAAGACTGGGTGTTAGGTCTGTTCTACAATTAAGTTAGTTTGTATATCATATTCTGTTGTAATCAATCGGTTAGAAAGTGTACATTAGTAAGCCCTTTTAAAATAATAATAATAATCTTACTTAAAACACTAAATATAGTTACTAAATGTCGGAAAATATTTTCTGAAAGTTGTTTTGGCGGTTTTGTAATTGCGAGAACTTCCCCTGAGCGATAACTATCTCCTGGGAGGGAAGTTATGGTGGTGGGGAAGGGGGGGACTTGTCCCCTGTTTGTTAGTGGCGGGGGAAACTGGCGGAACTCTATTAACAATGGCTGTGCCGAGCTAGACGTGTCCCCATTGTGTGCAGCCTTAGCCAGCAAACAACGGACACGAGTCGAGAACAATAGGACAGGACTTCGAGACTCGCCTGGGGGAAGAATTATTATGAATCTAGGGTGCTCTCCGAGATATAGTCCAACAGAATCGGAGCAGTGGTTAGCACTCCTAACACTGACCGTAGCCCACTCTGGATTATGGTCCTTTATCTTGTCATATCCAGTCTACCTCATTACATTCTATATCTTGAGCTTGTTCTAACCAGTCTACCTCATCATATCTTATAACTTGAGTTAGTTCTATCAAGTCTATCTCATTACATCCTATCTATTTCAGGTCCATTCTAATAGTATCCTCCGATCTGCTTCTAGGTCTTCCCACTGTTTTCTTCCCATTGGGTTTGCCTGTCAATACTTTGAACGTAGCTCTTGTTTCGTCCCTTCACGCTGCATGTTCTGCCCACCGTAACCAGCGAGATTTGATTACACTGATAATGTCTGGTGATAAATACAGGGTATGTAACTCATCATTAAGTAATCTCATCCACTCTCCATCATTTTCAGCCTTTTTTTTAAAAAAAACAAATCATTTTATAAGTACTTTGTTTTCGTTCACACCCTCAATTGTTTTTCGTCATGTAAAGTATGAGATCATGTTTCACAGCCATAAACAGTTTCATATATTCATGCGAAAATTCATGTGATCTGCATCAGTAACTTTTTATAAATATGTAATAGACATGCCCTAAATTGGGGTGTTAGTTTATTTTAACATTGTAATATTATGACAAAACGACAGTACCGACGTGTTTTGATGAGTGAGTAAACAACAGGACACAAGTGCTGACGGCCAGAATGTCTTGTCAGGATTCTTTTTGGCAATCAGGCCAAGTTGTGGTATAAATAGTACTATTTTTCATGCTAGCAAGGTTGAGAGTTCACCATCGATTCTAGGGGGTCATTCTGCCCGTTTTGGAGGCTGCGTGGGTTAAGATGTGTGCTGGAGGGCTACCGTCGAGCCCAAGAGTAAGTATTTTCAAATCCTTTTATTAACTTCCTAACAACGTCACATTTTGTAGCAGAGCAAAGTAGTACAATAAAACATCAAATGGGAGCCCACACAATGACCACCCTTATCCTCGGCCGCAATACATCCTGAAAGATTGGGCCCACAAGGGGAGGAGTGACAAATAATATAAATACCGGTGGCGCGTCTTGGTGGTTAGACAGGATAAGCAGTGTGTGTTAAAACTGTACAGCCTGTGATATGTTCTCAACCTTATGCGCCCCATTTGACCAACTATACCTACCTACCTCACATTGAAATCAATTTCCGTTGATACCTGGCCAATTAGTGTCTTAAGTAATAATAATATTTAGCACCACGTCTTACTACCCATTCGGGTTACACGCTTTAAGTACTAATTACTCTAATGGATTAGGAATTGGGAAGGTTGAAACAGAGGAAGTGAACCCGAATTTTCGTGGAGGGAGAGTGGAAAACCATTTAGGAAAAACCACCCCCAGTTCACCCAACCGAGATTCGAACCTCGATCTCCTCGTCCTTGGCAGTCGAGCTCAACACTACAAGCAGTGTCTTAAGTGATAAGAACATTTCACAGGTACAGTTTCAACTATCTCTCTCCACCTTAGCAACACTGTATGACACTGATCAATCTTATGAAATTACAATGATTAAAGAGGAAAAGTCCGACACTTTAGATCAGTCGGTAACGTGTCTGTCTATTGGGCTAAGGGTCTCGAGTTCGATTCCTGACATGGCCAAAAAATTATCATTGGTTAAATGTGGGTTTTTCCTTTCACAGTGATGAATTAACGGCCGGGGATTGGGTGTTGTGTCTGTTCTAGATTTCAGTTAGTTTATAAGTCGTGTGCTGATATTATCAGTCGGTACAAAAAGTGCACGTTAAATACCTTGAATAAATGAAAAAGAAAGTAAAATTTTAACAACGTTGATAGCAAATAAAATATCATATTTTCTAAAATTTCCTTTCGGCGAGTATTCTAATAGATTACTACTAGAAGCAAGTCTTGCTATCCATTCGGGTTGTACGTACTATTTTACTATATCTATGTGTTATTTATAATCCGTAATGTTACCGCTTCACAAACACACAACAAAACTAAATAAAGTCCCAAATGGTGATAAAAAAAAAGACCTATAGTATGTTTAGCTTACTCTTCAAATAGATAAAAACTTTTACGCCGTTCTAAAAATTTCATACATCTATTTCCACACTTTGGTTTCAAAGTATGACACTTGTAATATGAGAAGGAATGTATCGCGTTGAAAAATGTAGCGCTATGCTTTAAACTATGTTATTTTATTTGCGCGGGCCATGGAATAAATATTAAACAAAGGGTGGAATTTCCGAGGCAGAAGGGTGTAAATGTTTTGACAACTGCCAAGAGCGCAAGCACCAAGGAATGAGGTAGACACAAAAAGAATCTAAATGTTTCGCTGGTACCCGCCAATAATTTCATGTTAATATTTATCAATTATGATAAATTATTTTTCCTCGGCTATCATTGGATGTTTATAATCTCTCTAAAATGCTTGATGTTAGCGTAATATCAGCTTAAAAAAAAGGTCTGTGAAGGAGCTTCAGAATTTATTAACCTGCGTGACTCTTGACAATTTCAAATCTGACTACGTATTTGATTTGAAATTCCAAACCTTAAATTATAGATTTCAAACATTTGAATAATTTTAACATTTTATAGTAACTAACAATGATCCGCTAATAAATTATAATCAACACATTTATTTTAATATTTAAGATCTTAAGTCATTTGTATTAATTTTTATATTATTTTAGTGGAAATCATATTTGACTTGAACATAGCCATTTTCGAATGTTATGGATACGATTTAAAAAACCAAATATAATCGAGACTATATTTTGAATTTGATTTTTCTTTAAATCACCGTATAAGATTATATTTGAAACAATTTAGTTATAAAATATCCAGTTAAGATTCAATAAAAAAAAAATCCAAAGTACGATATTCTATTACAAATTTAAAATATTGAATTGACACAGGCTAAAAAAAATATTCAAAAATTTAAAAGAGTAATCATGAAACACAAATATTGCTTACTCTGAGCTTAATAGAATAAGAAAAAAATAATTAATTATGAAGTATACTAGATTACGAGACTAAAATTCAAAGTAAATATTCCAAATTCAAGTATTTAATACCGTCTGAGATGTAATTACTAGTATCATCTGTGAGCCGAGTTAAAATATAAAACGAAAATAGCAATATACATCAATTTTATTATTTATAAAATATTTATTATTAGCACCGCGTCTTACTACCCGTTCGGGTTATACGCACTTACGCTAATGTGTAATAGTAGGGTGATTGTGAGATGAAATGAAGGACCTACAGCTTAACGTGGAATCCGAACCACGGTGGAGGCCTGGCATTCCTCACATTCACAAGATGTCTTGTCAAAGGTGAAGGAAGGGTTTGGTAACTTATAAAATAATTTGATCATTGGGCCTATCACGTTGGCAAAAGTAAGACTTTCTAAAATTATTTTGTTTGAATATTTATCCCGTATATCTCTTGGTTATTGTATGATAAAGATTTGTTGCTCGCACCCATCCCTAAAGTAATTAAATGAATGAGAGTAGCTATTTATAAGTTACACTGTATCTACAATTAATTAGCTGCGGTCCTCATTATGAAACAGATATAAAATAAAAGGTACGGCTCGCTCTTTAACTTAAGAATGGCGATATTTACTGGAAGATCATAATATATAGGAAACTAAATAATATACACTGTTGCAGGAACATTCTACCAAAGAGCACACATGAAATAGTATACACAACTACAGAAACATTTTAAGGAAAAAGTAATTTATCTATTCGCCAAAGAGTATCGCAATCAACTAACTATTTCACAGACTACCATTTAAAATATATCTATATTTGCCAATAGTTCAGAAACGATTGGTTTTATAATAAATATATTTCAAATAAATTGTTTTTATCTCTAATAGTAACTTATTAGAACTTTTCAATGATCAGTTATTTCGTATCTCTAAGAGTTGCTTAGATAATAGAACAATTACATATATTTGCTTGTATAAAATATACTCTTGTCTAAGTCATTTTTTCTGAAAAGTGAGATGTATCATTTTGTTTTTACGTTAGGTAGTATCTAGATAGGAATTTTAATCAAAATCGTTTAGGTAAATTTAGAGTAAATCGTTTTGTTTTTTCCTATCTCTTTTTGACCTTAAGTAAACTACCCTTAATTTTAGGGCTAGATATATAATTCCAAAAAAAACCTCGGGGGGAACTTATGTAAACCCTAGATACCAAGTTTTAGCTCGATCGGTAAAATAGTTTCGGCTCTAACCCGAGGTACAGACAGACAGACTGTATCGCGAAAACCACTTTTTCGGCTTCAGGGGATACTGAAACTTCAACATTTATCAAAATCTAGAGCGCTAATTTTTTTACGATCACAATACTCCTATCTACGAGATGTCACAATAAGGTAAAAGGTTGATGTTTTTAATTATATGTCCTGCATTCAATTTGTTTGTTTGTATGGTTTTTTATTATTCATAAACTTTAAACATAAACATGAAAACATGAATAAAACATGGGAAACATTAAAGGACAAACATTAACACCAGCCCCGAAGGGCTCTCGAAAACGGACACGACATAGGGATACGAACAATCACAACATGAAGGGATTTGGCGGCCTTGCGGCCTGAAAATTGCCACTGAAGGTTTGGGGTGGGAAAATGCATTCAATTTGATTTTATATTAAAAAAAAAAAAACTACTCCCCTGAGAATGTTAAATAATGGGAAAGAGAAGAGTGACCTTTAACCTAACAGTCTAGGTACGCTACGGTAATCCGAGTTTTCCCACTCTTTTTATTTCTCCTTGGCAAGCTATGCAACCCCATTGCAGTACAATTAAACTTTATATAATCCCCTTTGCCAAGTACTTTAGCAGAAAAAAAAATTAGATCCCTCCGCGCGAACAACCCATTCAATCCGCCATTACACATTATTGCCCGGGATGGTGGTGCAGCCAACTGATTCTAAAGCGCATTATAAACCTTCTCGGTGAATCGCTAGAAGCGGTAGACAAATTTTATCATTAAATAATATTTATCTTCTGATGATGCCTGGAAATGTAGAACATTAGTAATAATGTTGAATGTTTGGTGAGTTAAATAACCCGGGTTCGATTTCTAACCCGACCAAAGAATTTATCGTTGATGGAATTGGGGTATCTTACGCACGGCCGAGGAATTGGGTGTTTGTGTCTTTGCAAGAATGAAGTTTGTGTGTATTCTAGAAATAAGTAAGTTTGTAAGTCTTTTGTTTCAGCAAGGGATGGTTAAATACCCCGAATAAAATAAATCTGGAAGCCTAAAGAGTATTTACATTTTGTGTTATTATTTTACAGGTGCAGGAGTATTATTAACGCCTTGGATTGCATTTATAGTGAACGTCGGAATACTTGCTTCAATCCACCACACGTGAAGACAACGTGTCTCAATCTGGGTCTCCATGTCTCAATCTGGGTCTCCATGTCTCAATCTGGATCTTCATGTCTCAATCTGGGTCTCCATGTCTCAATATGAGTCTTCATGTTTCAATCTGGGACTCCATGTCTCAATCTGGGTCTTCATGTCTCAATCTGGGTCTTCATATCTCATTCTAGGTCTTCGTGTTTCAATCTAGGCTTTCGTGTTTCAATCTGGGTCTCCATGTTTCAATCTGGGTCTTCATGTCTCAATCTGGGTCTTCATGTCTCAATCTGGGTCTCCATGCCTCAATCTGGGTCTTCATGTCTCAATCTGGGTCTTCATGTCTCATTCTAGGTCTTCGTGTTTCAATCTAGGCTTTCGTGTTTCAATCTGTGTCTCCATGTTTCAATCTGGGTCTCCATGTTTCAATCTGGGTCTTCATGTCTCAATCTGGGTCTCTATGTCTCAATCTGGGTCTCCATGTCTCAATCTGGGTCTCCATGTCTCAATATGAATCTTCATGTTTCAATCTGGGACTCCATGTCTCAATCTGGGTCTTTATGTTTCAATCTGGGTCTCCATGTCTCAACCTGAATTTAAGATGGGATGAAAGAAACCCGAGTTTAGGCCCATATTTTTGCGATTATATAACAAAAAAAATCGACCAAAATAAACAAAATATAGCTTCAGTGGAGACATTTAGTTGAATTTGTTAGAGAATATTTGTTATGATAATCGCGGCAATCGACCATGAAACATTTTTTAGCATCGAGTCTTACTACCCGTTCGGGTTATACGCCTATTTACTAATCATATTAATGGGTTAGGGATTAAAAAGGTTTAATTTAGAGGAAATGTACCTGCATTTTTGTGGAGGATAGTGTAAAACCATTTAGGAAAACCACCCTAAGTACACCCGATCTCCCCATCTTCAGCAGTCTAGTCTATTGCTAGAGTGATGCCTTAAGGGCTAGGTGCAGACGAACGACTTAGCAGTTTAGTTGGATAGTAAAAGTGAATGCTGTTAAATGGGGTAGTTGATCACAGCTCAAATGAAAAGTTGGACTAACTCCAACTTGTATTCAACCAATGTGGGGACAGCTGTCATTTTCACCCACTTCTGTGGTCGTATGGTCTAAGGCACTACTTTTGCAATATATTAAACTGCCTATGACGGGGAGATTGTGGTTTGATCCCGGTCGGGTGTACTTAACGTGTTGTCCTGTGGCCCCTATGCTCACACTTCCTGACTTCAGTTTCAACGTTACACCCTTTTACACAAGACACACACTTTTAACTCTAATTAATGACAGAATTTGGGTTTGAAAGCGGAAATGCAGCTACAAGTGAAAATAACTGTTGGTATGAACCCAGTATTTACGATTTCTTCTCTTTTCCCAAAATCTAACTAGTAAGTTTCTTAGGAATGTATTTGGTCCAAATGGTATGAAGATACTGGGTAGTGGAGGAGGTTACATGAGGAGTTAAATACCCTGTATGCATCACAAGAGATTGTTAGGATACACAAGTCTCGTAGATTACAGTGGGAGAATTTAGAACTGTGCTCACGGTATTGACTGGCAAACCCAATAGTATGGAACCTTTGGGAAGATCTGGACGCAGATGGGAGGATAATGTTAGAATGGACCAGAAAGAGATAGGGTATAATGAGGTGGACTGAATAGAGCTAGCTCAAGATAGGTATAGGGTATAATGAGATGGACTGGATATAACTAACTCAATATAGAGATAGGGTGTAATGAGATGGACTGGATATAACTAGCTCAATATAGAGATAGGGTGTAATTAGATGGACTGGATATAACTAGCTCAAGATAGAGATAAGGTGTGATAAGGTGGATAGTATAGAACTAGCTCAAGATAGAGCGTAATAAGGTGGACTGGATATAACTAGCTCAAGATAGAGATAGAGCGTAATAAGGTGGACTGGATATAACTAGCTCAAGACAGGGATAGGGTGTAATAAGGTGGATTGTATAGAACTATCTCAATACAGGGATAGGGTGTAATTAGATGGACTGGATATAACTAACCCAAGATAGGGATAGGGTGTAATTAGATGGACTGGATAGAACTAACCCAAGATAGGGATAGGGTGTAATTAGATGGACTGGATAGAACTAGCTCAATACAGGGATAGGGTGTAATGAGGTGGACTGGATAGAACTAGCTCTAGATAGGTAATGTAATGAAGTGGAATGGATGTAACAACTCAAGATAAGGATATATGGTGTACTTTTGTAAGTCCGGCAATGAACTTTCGAGTTCTTAATTCCATATAGTAAATTATTAAGATACAAATAGCCGCAGTTTCTACCACGTTCATTTTAAATAACATAATTATGTGTGTCAACTTGCGTTGTTTTCAATGTAGAATGACCAACTGTTGAATGTCATGTGTGGCCAACCCAACTAAACTGTTTAGTCGGAGAGAAATCTTTGTTGTGCAAATAGATCTCAATTAAAATTGTGCAACATGAAATCGTTCGTCTACGCCTAACTTTAGACCATGCGGCCACCGAAGCGGGTTATAAAACTACGAAAAGAAAAATTCATGGACAAAATACCGAATGCCCATGACATAATAAAAAATTGTTGATATTACTGTGTGTATAAAACTAAACTAAATGTACTGAAAAATATTTTATTCATTTAGATAAAACATGTTTATTTTTGCCATAAAAATTTTTAATAAAAAATTACCTTGATTTACGTCCCCTTTTAGCCCACCTTAAAACATACTTTTTGAAGAAAGCTAACTCATTAGCGTAATTAGTAAATACACGTATAGCCCAAACGGATATTAAAACGCGATAACAAAAAAAAAACTGTTCTTGATCTACTTTCTTTGAGATCCGCAACTAAATAATACACATTTTTACAAAACTATTGTTGTACTTTGTTAACAACTAATAAATTTAAAAAGTTTTACTTTGTTGGAACATGGTACTTTGTTCAAAACTTGGAACTTATCTGTAAAATGAATACAATATTTGAGTTGATCATATTTTACTCTACTTTAAGGTTAGTGAGTCTTCTTCTCGTGCCAGGTAATTATTTTTATTTAATTTTAGAATTGCAAAGGTAGGAGTAGAGATAAAACGAAAATCTGAGTGTCAAAAAACTTTATATTGGAATTCCGACGACTGCAAACGACGCGCACATAATTATATACATTATTCTCGCTGTCCGCGTTCCGGCCCATCCGATGCGTGAACTCGTGGGTTTAAAGAGTTCATTTTAGGATATAAAATATTTTATTTTGTGTTTGTGTGTGTGTGTGTTTTACTATAAATTTGTTTCCTGGCTCTTGTCAAAAATGTATCAGGTTATTCACGTAGGTACTTTGATTCCTGTAAAATGTCAGAACAAAACGGATAGAAGAATAATCTTTTGAGGGGCGCAGCAATTCATATCAAAACTAGAAACGGCTGATTTACAACAACAAAAATTCTAGCGGATAGACATATTTAGGATTAATAAAACAATGGATGTTTTCAAATTATTGTACTGTTTCGTGAAACAAATATAGTCAAAATAAGAACGACACAAGTGCCTTCCATTTAACGAGTTATTTCAAATCATTTCCCAACAAAAGATGCAGTTTTCTGCTTGAGTTTCACTTTGTAGACGCATGCGCACTGATGGTCTTTTTCAGGGATGTTTTAAGACCTTCGTAGGCCCTAGGCACTTTTTCCCGTGTGTCCGATATTTTAACTCATTTTTACATTAATTTTATCGTTTGCACACACAAAAAAACAATTAATGAATCTTGAAAATACTCGCAAATTGTAATGAACAATGAACGCCTCTGAACCTCTGTTGATACAATAGCCTAGGTCCACCAATGGTTCGCGATACGTGAAATGCAACTACGCATAACAACATAACACTGTTACACTCTTGTATCTCTGATTGTGTCAATGAGTCTGTTGATAAACGCGACAACATAAATTTGGTTTCTTATTTGGAATATTTTTGTTTATGTATTTTTCAAATGAAATATTGTAGTACTTAAAAGGTTTGCAGGTCCTAAAATATTCGTGGGTTCTAGGCTCTGTGCCTAGTCGGCCTAATGGATAAAGTGGCCCTGAAATTTTGGCTTTGAAATTTTTAGGTTTCTTTTAGAAAGGTGTATCTCTCAAGCTGATGATGTCACGCAAAAAAAGAAAATCCGAAGTGGTTTAAAGTCGCGCCAAGCGGACAACGCCGAAGAGACTGAAATATTCTGATTGGTTTTAGAGCTCGTCACGTGATCCCATTTTTGCTCCACCGTTAACAAGGAGCGCGTGGTCTGACCTTACCTTGTCACCGAATGGTTGTAAAGCTCAATAACCGGTTTTGTTCACAAGAGACGTATAAAAATTGCTTTTGTCCCCTTTCCCCACCAGTAAAAAACATTCAATGGTATCAGCTCGTGATCAAACCATACCGACTGAGCCGCCACCGTCTTTTGGCGAAGATAGTAGGCCTACCGACTTTTGTGGTTAGAGGGTGTCATGTGGTCAGCACAACAAACCATCCGGCCACTGAACTCAGTTTTCTAAGCCAAAGCATCTACTTTTTCATACAAGTAGCTTCTCGTTTGCCCTCACGAGGCCTACCAAGCTTGGGATAGGGATGACGGAGAAAAAACTTAAAGGAAATGTACTTGCATTTGTGTGAGGGTAGAGTGAGAAACATTAGAAAGAAAAAGAAACTCAGTCCACCCGAACGGTGTTCAAAGCCCAACCGTTCCGTATCCAGTGACCCAGACTGGCTATGCTGGGTTATTCTAGGTTCCAAGTGTTATAAAACAAACTGTTTCATGGATGTGGATTGGAGTGTTTATTCACTTGTATTCGCAAGTTTATCAAAAGAGTTATTAATGATTTAATTTTAAAGATTAAAGAAGAAAAAGGTCACTTTGAGGAAATAATAATAATAATTATTATTATTATTATTAGCACCATGACTTACTACCCGTACGGGTTATAAGCACTTAACCTAATGTGTAATTGGTAGGGTGATTGTGAGATGAAATGGAGGACCTACAGCTTAACGTGGGATCCGAACCACGGCGGAGGCCTGGCATTCCACATATTCACAAATTGTGATGTCAGACGTGTTGAAACATCGGAACATGACACTTTAGTTTTTTTGGTTTAAATTTCTTGTGTGAGATATTGAAGGGTAGGAAACTCCTTTTTTGTCATCCTAGTGTACATTTTGAAACGCTCTTTATCTTTCAAAAGTTCAGGCCATAAAGTATTAACTTCACCAAATTCACCCGTCTTTACATTTATGGGATGTATCCACTCTCTCGAGTGTTCCAGTGCAAATAACCAACTAATAGCAGCTACAATTTCCTCCTCTTCTTCAAGTTCAGATTATAGTCTTTCATACATTTGAGTACTACTGATTAAACGAATCATACACAAAAATGGTGTGATCTGATCAGAATCAAGAAATCAACTGACAACAATTCATGTCGAAACAACAGAATACACCAGATACATCGGAGCAGTGTAATCTCTTGAAACTGATGTGTTATGTTGTGTTGTGATATGTTGACATGTGTCAACACAAAACGTCAGAATGGTCTAAATTCGGCCTAGTACTCCCATAGTGGCTAATGCATTTAGAAAGTGCACGTTGTATACACAAATTTAAAGAAATATGTTTGTTTAAACTACATCCCTCAAAACCTTCCATGATTTTTAAATTAATAATAAGATTTTTCCTTGATTTTTTAATAATGATCTCATTTTATTGTTTTAACATATTTATACGGAACTCACAGAGGCTATTGATTTTGGACCCGGCCATTTATATTAATTAACCAACAACGTTTATTATGATGCAAAGTAAGTCCAATATTTACTATCCATGAAAACATCCACGATTCAGTTATCCGTGCTTTCCTCTCTAGACCTATATCACGCGATTTGTGTTATTACAATAATCAAGACCTACAGTAGCTCCATGGCTTCTTTGGTGCTGACCGACAGCTCACAGCTGACAAATGACTGTTTCAAAAGTTACCAGACCAAATTATGTATCCCTACGCCGAACCATATGATCTGCATAAACATGTGTTTAGCAGCTGTCAGTCAGCACCAAAGAAGCCATGGAGCTACTTTAGTTTGAGAAGATGAGCCTCCTCATTTTAATTTGTACTCGTGTTATTTGCATTTTGAAAGCAAGGAGAATTTATAATATGTATCTCAATGTAAAATTCTAAGAGAAAATTTCAGATTATAATACAGTGACGTGTATCTATGGTTTGTTTGATTTGTATTCATATTAGTTAGCAGAAAGTTTTTCTTCTGTCAATGAATAATAATAATATTTAGCTCCACGTCTTACTACACGTTCGGGTTATGCGCTTAAGTACTAATAACTCTAATGGATTAGGAATTGGGAAGGTTGAATTAGAGGAAGTGAACCCGCATTTGCGTGGTGGGAGAGTGGAAAACCATTTAGGAAAAACCAGCCCCAGTTCACCCGACCGAGATTCGAACCTCGATCTCCCCGTCCTCAGCACTAAAGCTCAACACGACAAGCGCGTTATCCAACTACGCCACCGAGGCGGGTCTGTCAATGAAAATGTTATATGTAACGTTATACATATTCAGTTTAATTTGAGTTTACATTTATGTAGCTTATTTAGTATTCATACAAACCGATTACTACTCAAATGAAAGGCATCTAACACTTTTGTCATTATTATTTTATTGAGTTTCCGTCTTACGACGGGTCCATTCCTTTTGTCAGTGAACTTAGACAGTCAATGCGCTCTGTTCTTTGTATTTTCCATTAGCTTCCAGAAGGTTCTTCTTTCCTTCAAGTCATCTAATATTTGGATCCTCCTTCTTCCTAAGCTCCTCTTTCCCTCAACCTTTCCTTCCATGACCATCATGCAGAAGATAGTTCCTCCTAAGGATGTGGACGATCCAGTTTGATAAAATTGAATAATAACAAATGACATAACCTTATAGATAAAACTAATGTTTGATTGTCGGTGTGTGTGTGCGTGTACAACAATGACCTGTTAACGCTAGAACTCAAAAACTTAACTGGATATTTTTTTTAAGCGCTGCGTTTTACTACCCGTATTGATTCGCTAATTTGTTAGGGATGAGAAAGTTCAGATTTTAGATTGAGTGTACCCGAACTTGCGTGGAGGTAGAGTGAAAAACCATTTAGTAAAACTACCCTCAATACACCCAATCGAGATTCGAACTCCGATATTCTCATAATTGCAGGTCAAATATATTGTGAGAATGGCGTCTTAGACCTCGCAGCTACAGAAGGGGGTTATTTTGAATAGAAATCCAAATATAAATTACAGTAAATATATACACAATCCCCTAATTTTAGGGTTTATTGAGTTTTTAGTTAACAACACATTTAGAAATAGGCTAAGCCCAACACAGCTACCCTCTGTACACGCAATGACAAAGTCGCTAAAATAAATGAGGAAATATTGAGTATTTTAGAAGGATAAACCCATTGTTACATCATTGTGGACTCAATTGAACGTGAAAAGACAAACCATCCAGTAGAGTATTTAAACAGTTTGACACCCTCAGGAATTCCATCATTCAAATTACACTTTAAAATGGGAAGTATACAAAAATATACCTTTATAACAAACTAGCCCAACCTAACAAAACCTAACCTTGCATGCGACTACAAATTGAAAGTTTGGTTTTGTTAGGTTAGGTAGTATTGACATCAGCCTGTCATAGAAAGCTTAAAAACTAGTCTAACTTAAAATCTTAAGGAAAGCAGGATGAAGTATAATTAAATGTCACAGCATTCGCGTGAATAGAGGATTATAATTCCTAGTGAATGAATGAAGGGAAATAAAACTATAGACCCATTTTAATAGTAATGAACTTATAAAAATGCAAACATACTTTTTTGGGGTCAATATTGATAACATTTTACAATATTATCGGTTTTATTAAAAATGAATTGGTGTATTAAATAGTAAAGATATTATTTTTGTCAATTTACAATTATAGCCGCGTCTAAATACTTTATTTTTGAAATTAACAAATTATACGTGGACACGAGAATCAAACCCGGGACCAGGATAATTCTCCACTCATATTTCAAGGCAGAATCTGTGGTGGACGTGCGGAGATAGTCGGTTGCGTTATCTGATATCTCGTGATTCTTAATTGATCAAACATTAATTATAGCCGACTATCTCCACACGTCCACTAAGACTCTGCCTTAAAACATGAGTGGAGAATGACTCTGGGCTTGGGACGATTCCTGAATAGCTCAGTGGGTAGAGCACTGACGTACTAAACAAAGGTTCTGGGTTCTATTTCCACATCCAAGTGTCAATTTTTCAGTCCAGAGAATAAAAAGGAATTGATAATATCTATCAATAGTGATGGCTGAAGTTCACATGACATGACTCATGAATACGTAAAAGTAGATTGTGTAACTTTTATAGCTGTTAGATAAGGACCTTAATATTAAAATCGGACTGTAACTCAGCCGAGAGTGTTAACTAGGAGTGTGTGAATTCCATTTTTTCAATTCGAAACTAAATCGAATTAAATAAAATTAAATATTCCCCAAGTTGAATTGAAGTTCGATTTTTTTTTATGTTTATAGTTGGCAAAAGGTATTATAATGTATGGCATAGCTATATGATTGTAGGTATTAGATGTTACAAAATGAAGGGTACAGGGGAAATAGGGGGAAAATCTCATTTCATACATTTTCTAGGGCAACAACTTTTATATATCTAACACCTTAAGGACCTCAGAAAATACTTTTTTACTTTCTCTCGACACTTCGAAGAAAAAGTATTGTGATCGTCATAAACATCTAAATCGAGATTTTGATAAATGTCGACGTTTCATGATCCCATGAAACCAAATAATCAGTTTTCGCGATGCCGTCTGTCTGTCTTCTGTACCTCGGGCTAGAGCTGAAACCATTTTACCGATTGGTCTAAAACTTGGTATCTGGGATTTTCTTAAAGTCCCTCCAAGAGGTTTTTGGAATTAGATATCAAACCCTAAAATTAAGGGTAATAATTTACTGAAGGACAAAAAAAAAGACAAAAATTGATTTTCTTGAAATTCGCTTTAACGATTTTGATTAAATTTCATATCTAGACATTGTTCATCACAATAAACAAGATGGCAAGAGCTATAAGCAAATGTATTTACAATTTAATTCAGGCCTTTGAAAACATATTTGATTCTTATGCTTTTTGTTGGACAAAGATGTTTCTCGTTTCTCAATTTTTCTGTAACAGTGTTCCTAGTTCCTAATACCATTTGGTGTAGTATTTCTACAACAATGTATATACATGTATATATGTACCTATTATTTCGTTTCACAAATATTACGAGTTTTTAGTAAATGTATATTTTAAAATAAAAGCGAGAGAAAGTCTGTGCGGTGCACTGTACCGTTTATTTTTTAATAATATAGATGACAGAGACCTCTTTTAACCATAATATTAAGTGCATTAGAAAGATCTATTGATTGTCTAACAGATGGCAGCACTAACTCAATTTGAGTTAAAATGTGACTTTACTCTTTTTTTTCCCCTGTACCATATTATACTGTAAACACGACTAAAATATTCTGTTTAAGCTGATAAATTAAGGTAATATTACAATATGTAATTTTTTTTGTCGTGTGAACATTAATTTGTGATGTAAATAACACCCCCAAATGACTAAAATTAAACGTATTTTAATTTTAAATGTGGTTTATTGCCGAAATGTCTTAGTTGTCGAAACCGGAATTTTAGTTTCTAATCGAATATTCGAGACGGAAATCACACATTCCTAGTGTTAATACAAACGAACGATGGCTGGATTTAAAAACACAGCGGCCATTCTGATTTATGACAGGCCAGGATCATATAATGAAGATTTTGCAGACTCATAACGATTTTAAGAGAAATCTTCTAAAACCGTTTGCGGTAAGTTTATGGTTCCTTCACGATGAGAAAGCGTATCATCTTAATGCAGATGAGCAGGGGTACAGGTCTATTCAAAGTTTTGTTAACAATTTTGTAGCTCTAACGACGTTACATACTTGGTGAGTTCAAAGCTATTTTGCAAAGTGAGCTGCATCTTAACGTGACGTACCTAAACACAATAATATGCGATATCCCCATTTAGACGCAAATTAACGAAGTAGAAAAGGAGGAATTAGGAAGGTTGAATTTAGAGGAAGGTTACCCGCATCTGCGTGAAAAGAGAGTGGGAAAATATTCAGGGAAAACCGCCCTCAGTACACCCTACCGGGATTCGAATCCAGTATCAGCCATAAATGAGTCTTGTCTATAGAAGAAGAATGTCCCATTTAAACCAATTATCTTTCTAGTTTAACTGGTATTTAATTTTGTTTCCATGAATATAATATAATGGATCACTTAAAATAAAGTAATGGTGGACGACATTATGTTCTGCCTTGTATCTGTTTTTTTTCAAGTAGGAAAGAAGAGCAAGTAATTTCACGAAGCTACAAGACCTAACTTTAGATAAAGGGTCTGGTCATAAACGACTGCCCTAAAGTGCTCGGTTTAAAACGTGTGTGGTTATACATCCCAAGTATAAACCGCACAACCTATAAACCAGTCTAATTTGCAAATGTCTAGAAAAAACTTGCAGGTTGTATACACGATGGGAGGAGCTAAATGACACGCTATTACCCTGTCAACCTCAATTTAGATTGTGACAAATTGTAGGACCTGCAGCCACCGCAATTAAAAATAATTTAATTTATAGCAGAACTGGGGCTGTGTTAGAGTAAACAGAGGATTTCAGCTATGCAAGACTTTCTAGGACTGTACAGGAGTTTACGTTTAGGGCTGTGCATGCCTTAATGTATAGGGTCAAGGCTGTGCAGTATTTTACTGTATGTATAGAACTGCTCAGAACTAGTTTTTAGGGCTGCCCAGAGATTTAGGTCTAAGGTTGAGCAGGACTTTAGGCATTTGGTTGCTCAGAACTTAAGTTTATAGGGCTGTGCAGGACTTTGGGCTTGACTTTAGCTCTAGGATTCTTCAGAACTTTTGGTCTAGGGATGTGAATGACTTAAGGTCTAAGATTGTGCGTGGAATTAAGGTCTAGGGCTGTGCGTGGCTTTAAAATCTAGGGCTGTGCGTGTCTTAAGGTCTAGGGTTGTGAATAATTTTAGGTATATAGGACAATGCAAGACTTAAGTTCTAGGGTTATGTGGAACTTTAAATCTAGAGTTTTTTAAGACTTTATATCCTGGTAAATGAAGAGATTTATATCTAGGACTATGCATACTTTATTTCTAGGGCTATGTTGGACTTTATATCGAAGGCTATGTATAACCTTATATCTAGGGCTAATTTGGACTTAATTTTAAGGTTTTTATATAGAGGGTTATACAGGACCTTACACCAAAGGCTATGTGAAACTTTATATCTAGGACTATGTAGGAGTTCACAACAAGAGCTGTGCAGGACTTTATATATCAGGGATGTACATGACTTTATGTAATAGAGCTATGCAGGACTTTATGTCTAAGGATCTCCAGGTTAACCTCAGGTGGTGTTTTAAATAATGATATTATTGGCTAGTTGTTTGTTACGCTGTTACTCTGTGTTATGTTATGTTATGTTAGTTACAGTGTGGCTATTTAGGCATGTGTGTAGAAAGTATACATTAAATTGGCGTTTCACGGCGTATTTCAGTTGGAGTCGCAAGGCTTGTTGAGGTTATAGCTATATGTTTTATTTTTAAAGTGATTATAATTAATTATCATAGGAAGTTGTGATATTTCAATAGAAATGTAAGCGGTTAAAATGATCTGAGCGGCCAAGTTACCGTTTGAGTTCCATTTGGTTACTCAACTCTGGCGGTTGCTTGCTGACTTAGGTTTGTTGTAGCAGCCTCGTGTTTAGGTGAGTGGCACTGCTACTATAACTTACAAAATACCTCCTGGGCTCATTAATTCTTTTTTGAGACATGTTTATTTTTGGTGATGAGTCCTGGATTCAAATTCCAACTGGAGGTACTCTGGATGAGTTTTCTTAAATGGTCTCCCCCTTCTCCCTCCAGCAAATAAAGGTACATTTTCTATAACTTTTGCCTACCCCTAAATTGTAATTAAATGCAGAGAGCCTACTACACAGGTCACATGGTCTAAGGCGTCACTCTCGTGTCTCATCCATGCCGATGACAGGAAGATCATGTTTAGATTTTGGCCGGATGTATTGAGGGGTGGTTTTTACTAAATGGTTCACCGATCCTTCATGAAAATACCGGTACAATTCCTTTAAATTCAATCTCGCTCACCCCTGACACATTAGGGTAATTTTTACATAGGCGTATGACTCGAATCGGTAGCAAGACGTGGTGTTAAAAAATGTGAATAGTTCATATGAGTAGTATGATTCAATGAAACTAATAATTTAAAAACTAGGTTACCCAGGGGTTGCGATGATATCGGGGAAAAAAATTGGGCTCAAACCCTGTGAAAGGCTTAAAACCACTGCATTAAATCTCTTTTTTCGTTGTTCTAAGTGACGCAGAATAGAAAACTAAGGACGCCATTTTATGTCCACCGTGTTTTAGTCGGAATGTTACGTTTTCAGATAAGACTGGGTGTTTTATTTTATTACACTTTCTGTAAAGGTACTGTAGATACCTCATTTTTGTTCGAGATACCTTAGACATTCCTTTTACCCCGAGAGCTCATATCCACTTGTAATTAATTAAAGAAAAATAAAGCTATGACAATATGTGAAATTGTATTTTATATTACAGTCCATTCTTTCCGTGGGAAGGGTCTTTGAGTAACCACAAGTATATTTTTTCGCGGTAAAAATTGATAGCATTCTATATCTAGGGCTATGCTGCACCTTACATCAAAGACTATGTATCACTTTATAATAGGACCTTGTAGGAGTTCTCAACAAGAGCTGTGCAGGACTTTATGTATTAGGAATGTACAAGATTTTATGTAATCGAGCTGTGCAGGACTTTATATATTAGGGATATGCAGCATTTTATGTATTAGGAATGTACAAGATTTTATGTAATAGAGGTGTGCAGGACTTTATATATTAGGGATATGCAGCATTTTATGTATTAGGAATGTACAAGATTTTATGTAATAGAGGTGTGCAGGACTTTATATATTAGGGATATGCAGCATTTTATGTATTAGGAATGTACAAGATTTTATGTAAAAGAGGTGTGCAGGACTTTATTTATTAGGAATGTACAAGATTTTATGTAACAGAGGTGTGCAGGACTTTATATATTAGGTATATGCAGCATTTTATGTATTAGGAATGTACAAGATTTTATGTAATAGAGGTGTGCAGGACTTTATATATTAGGGATATGCAGCATTTTATGTATTAGGAATGTACAAGATTTTATGTAA
>CABFVX010001310.1:71531-89674 GCA_902151425.1 Timema shepardi | reverse complement strand
AGTCCACCTCATTACACCCTATCCTTATATTGAGCTAATTCCATCCAGTCCACCTCATTACACCCTATCCTTATATTGAGCTAATTCCATCCAGTCCACCTCATTGCACCCTATCCCTATATTGAGCTAGTTCTATCCAGCCCCTCTCATTACACCCTATCCCTATATTGAGCTAGTTTTATCCAGCCCCTCTCATTACACCCTATCCCTATATTGAGCTAGTTCTATCCAGCCCCTCTCATTACACCCTATCCCTATCTTGGGTTAGTTTTATACAGTCTACCTCATTTACAACCTATCCCTATCTTGAGATAGTTCTACCAAGTCCACTTCATTACACCGTATTCTTTCAGCTCTATTCTAATGCTATCCTCCCACCTGTGCCTAGGTCTTACCAATGGTCTCTTCCCATAGGGTTCGCCAATCAATAGCCTGAACAAGGTTCTAGATATTCCATTCGTGCTCCATGCCCTTCCCACCGTTATATACGAGATTTTTCATCCTAGCAATGTATTGTGATGGGTACAGAGTATGCAACTCGCCATTATATAGCCTCTTCCACCCCTCAGTAGCCTCATCAATTTTTGGACCAAATATTGTCCTAGGTATCTTGTTTTCAAAGACCATGGTTTTCCCCGTCATGTAAGGTAGGAGACCACGCTTCACAACCATAAATAACAACCAGTAACCCGCTTCAGTGGCCGCGTGGTCTAACGCGCTACTCTCGCAGTAAACTAGATTATCGATGACGGGGAGATAAAGGTTCGAATCTCGGTTGGGTGTACTAAAGTTTTTTCGAAATTAGTTTTTCACTCTCCAGTCATGAAAATGCGGGTACACTTCCTTTAATATACCCATCCTAATCCTTTAAACTAGTAAGTAAATAAGTGTATAACCCAAACGGTTAGTAAGACGCGGTGCTAAAAAAAAAAGGTACCTCGTCGGTATTCGAAGTAACTTTATATTTAAACAGGCTAAATTGAAAATTAATTATGAAGTAATCTGGAATTGAACCTTTAACGTTTAGAACATATATTTATGATTTTCCAGAATACAAATACAAGCACAAATAATAAATTATTGTTCAATGTAATTCAATCTCATTCATTTGTTTGTGCTCAGGTACAGCTTCATGGCAGACATGATGCAAACTGTGAATACAACAATATGGTCTGAGCGTATGGTAGTGGGGAACATTCAATTGAAGGAACATTAATGATGCAACTTGATTAGTAAACATAGATCAGCGTTATAAAGCTATTAATAAGTTGATTATACTAAAACCCCGTTCACCAGTGGCAGCTCGTAGCTAAAATTAGTGGGGGTAATTCCAGAAAAATTTTAGCCTTTGTTTTAAAATTGTGTAAAAGGGGAAAAAAACATGTATAAAAAGAAATATTATTCAGGAACCTGATAAAATCTTAACCAAACAACTAAAAATGTATTATTTACTTTAACTTAAATTGTTACATTTCAAGCTTGATCTATTAATTTAAAAATGAAATCCATTCTTCTTGTTTTAAGTTGCGCGAAGAGTTCAATAATTTTCTCCTTGATCTCGGGATGACAATTGAGGAAATTTTTCTCCATTGAAAGTACTGCAAGCGCATTTAGTCTTTCTGATAATTAAAAGAACCGAAAACAAATGACTCAAATAGAATAGCTGGAAGCAGATTAATAATCTAATTCTACACTCTTCTACACTTTATCACATTCAAGAATATGGTACATGGTTTTTAAGCACAACACAGGCTGAGTAAAAAAAAAAATCCTTCCACCATCACGCCAGAGCCGGCACTGTGAGAGAAACAGTGCTCTCTCTACCTGGCAGTCCCGCCTTCCTCCACACCCCCTTCTTATGTGCGCATGCGCACAACAGTCAAACACCACGTCACTGTAACTTTGAAGTGCCCAGTTTAATAGAAAGATTTTTGTATCTTTTTTTATAAATTGGGGGATGGCTACTGAAGTACCGACATTAAGCTTAAGGAATTTATATAATACTACAAAAATAAAGAAAGAATTAAAGAAAAAATGACTCATTATATTAAATGTTATCAATAATATCAAGTGGAAATGGGGGGGGGGGGGCTGCAGTTCCACAGTGCCTATACACGAGCCGCCACTGCCGTTCACACTCGGAAGGAGTTAAAGAAAGTGATTTTAAGCAATCTTCCAAAAGTTTGAGACTTTAGTAAACGAGTATTTAAAAATACTTCCAAAATTTTGACTATTCTTCCTGACAAACATGTATTTCATTCCAAGGTTTGAAATGGTTGTGAATCTTATAGCTGTTAAATTGTCCATAACACGGCTCAAGAATTGTAAACTATTTAATGATTGGTGTCACGACTTTTCAGTAATCTCCCAGCAGCTTTTATACTTTCTTTTACTCTGTCCCTTAGTCTTGGTTTTATTGATTCAATAAATCATTGTGTACGATATATCAACTTCTACTCTTTACCAGTGCAACCCCCATGCAGTTAAAAAAATACCAGGGCGCCACCGTGGACCACCCTGGTTCGACTATAATACTGGTTATTAGTAAACTACCCTTAAATAGTGTGTTTCATTCAAAACAAACATTGTTTTTATAATAATATAAAACACATGTTATATATAAAACTTTGAAAAAAAACTGTTGTACCATTTTTTTTTAAATTCAGATTTTTTTAAATCAACTATCAGAGAGCTTAAACGGACATCACATTGATTTTGATTTTTTTAGAAAACTAAAATACCGTATTATTTACCATATGAAACACTCCTCAGATACCAATTTTGGTAAAAAAAACATTTAAGTTGTTTTCGAAATATTTTAAATTTTCCAAAACCTGCCATTTGTAAATTAGGTACCCTTAATTTTAGGACTGGAATCCAAATCATGATTAGAACTTAAAGTGTGAACATATAACATCCAAATATCAAGTTTGAATGAAATCTACTAAACAGTTTCAGATAATTCCGATAAACATGGTGGACAGACAGATAAACATGGGGGACAGGCAGATAAACATGGGGGACAGGCAGATATACATGAGGGCAGATAGATAGACACTACTCGTTCTCGGCAGTAAACGAAGTGACCAATGGTTACAACGCTCACAATTTTTGTTGGCTCTTTTCTGCGTTTAATCCAATAGTAATCAGGGATAGAGCTTATCCATTTGTTCCTCCTGAGAGCGTTCTATAAGTGTGTGTGTGTGTTTGTGCGAGCTGTAACATCCTCTTCTAGAAAGTAGGCCTCTTCCCTTGTCAATCCCCCAGGGGTTGCTCTGGACTTTGAACATCCCCTAAACCAACCCTTTCTACCCCCCACGTGCTGGTCAAATAAGCCACTGAATTCACGCCGGAAGCAGTTTGTTACAAGTTGGTGAGACAGCTGTGACATGTAGCGTGTTTTGATAGGAGTCTGTAGCTTGTGCTAACATTTATATATAGCTTGAGCAGGTATCATGCCCATTACAGCTTTCTTCCCTCGCCGCCGTTTTACACATTCATTCTGAATAATTAAAACTTTTTGTGTTTTTTCTACCATGCTTATATGTGTATACGCTTTAAGTAGAATATGCACGTACTCCATTTACCTTGAAAGGTAGCAGTCTTACCTTAACTGATTACACTATGGCCCTATTGTATAAGCTACACCATAGTGGAATCAGGTAAGGTAGCTTGTGGTGAATAGGAGGAGTACATTATTATTTTAATATTGAATATTCTTGAAGCAAATTAAAGGTGTTTTTTTACTAAACATAGGTGACCTGGTGGTCTAGGGGTAAGGTGTCAGACTTCTGTGCTGGTGGCCGGGGTTCAATCCTCGGTCCCGCCACAGATTTATTTGATTACCAAACCCTTCCTTCACCTCTGACAAGACATCTTGTGAATGTGGGGAATGCCAAGTCTCCACCGTGGTTCGGATTCCACGTTAAACTGTAGGTCCTTCATTTCATCTCACAATCACCCTACCATTACACATTAGCGTAAGTGCGTACAACCCGAATGGGTAGTAAGACGTGGTGATAATAATAATAATACTAAACATAATTAGGGTTTTATGTGTAGTTAGTTTCTTTAATAATCCTCCAATAAGCTACCAGCCTAATAATTGAGGAGAAATATAAACGTGCATTTTTTTTTTAATCGCATCTCATTACATACCATTTGCATTATACCCACGAATACTTTTTTTTTTCAATCACCGTATCTTACATCCTATTGTGTAACTACACTAATGTGTTATTGGATAAGGAAATTAAACTTAAGGGAAAAATGTACCCACATTTTGTGGAGGTAAAGTGTGACGGATTAGAAAAAGTGTGGGTTGTTGTTATTATTACATACATAAATACATCCTAAACGCCTCGTTCCTTTACGGGGTAGGCAAGAAATTGTACATATAGCTAAAAAAATATTTTTACTTAATACATCCTCACTAACTTTCTCCACACTTCCTTATTCCTGCATACTACCTTCCCTTCAGCAGCATCCATACATCCAGTAGTTCATGCTCTTTTATTCTTAAATTTTTTAATGTTTTTCTTTTTTAAACATATTCGTCTACAACATTTAGCTAAGTCTTGCATGGCCTACCCTTTCCTTTTGATCCACACACTCTACCTTCATATATTTGCTTCATCCCTCGATCCTCCCTCATCCTCTGAACATACCCAAAACAACGTAACACACTACTTTCACATTGACCTATTGAATTCCCTTTCAAACCACACTCCTTCAGCACTCACTTATCACTGATTCTGTCCATACGAGTTTTTACACAAACATTTCTTAGCTACCTCATTCGAACCACATTCACCCTGCTCTTGTGTTTCTCCTGGCAAACTTACGATTCACATCCATAAGAAAATGATGGCGTCAACACAATTTATATACTGCCATCTTTCTTTCTTTCGATACTACTTCATTCTTTACAATAGTCCACATACATCCAACAACTCTCCAAGATGCATTCACCCGTCTGTCGATTTCACCATCCATCCATCCATTTTTACAGAACATTCTGCCCAGATACATAAAATTAATCAATTTTTCTAACAATTTTCCACTTATATTAAGCTGACTATCATTTCCTGATACGTCTTTATCAAAACTATCACCTTAGTTTTAGAGACATTTATAAGAAGACCCATTCTAGCTGTCACCACATTCAAACGATTTAATGCATTCTTTAAGTTACTTTCATTTTCAGCCATTAATAAATCATCTGCATATAGCAGCACTCTCACATTCATATTGTCCAATTGTGCACCAATCGCGTCCTCACAAGCAACCCTCATACACTTGTTCATGAAAACATTAAACAACCATGGGGACATAGCACACCCTTGTCTAACACCCTATTCAATGTCAAACCTTTCTCTCAAAGCTCCATTCACCTTATCGAACGCTTTAATTCCATCATACATTGCTATAATTGCACTTACTAACCATGTATCCACACCATACTCTCTCGGAACATTCCATAATATAACTTACATCTATTCACACGATCCTACGCTTTCTCCTAATCAACGAATGCACAATAAACTTTCTTCCTTACGGTCATACATTTCTCAATCTCTTGTTGCAATGCCAATATCTGGTCCATGAAACCTCCACCAGGCATGAAACCTCTACCAGGCATGAAACCACATTGCACACCCCAAATATTGTCGGCAGTTATTAATAATACTTTCGAGTTGGTGGTGAGGGGAGTGTTCAACACACATTTCACCCCTTACCACATCCGGCTTTGTTCTTCCTGCACGGTATGATAGACAGATAACTCTACTAATAATTAATAAAATTATTTCTTGCTGTTGAGTATTTCCGCATAAAGACTTCCGCTATATATTGGCATAAACCATTATTTTGTTTGATGAACGGCTTACAGTTTCCTTCATGGCCGCGTGTACAATCTTAGACTCTCGACCGACAATTGTGACGTCACTAGTCATTAGATAGCTTGTTACGACCAACTTGTCTTTATAGAGACCAGATATATTGGAGCTGTGTCACAAACTGGAACACTTTGGTCGGCCGCCTATATTGATAGAACGAAGACATAAACTAGCAGTGTGTAAACCACTGGACGTTTTACGAGAAATTCGAGGCAACGAGGAAAAAAGTTGTACGACGATATCGTACATACTATTTTATCTTAAATGGCTTTAAATTATATGTTTAAAATGGATATCTAGGGAGTGTTTAAGATGTACCATAGGCATGGGCGACGGTAAATTAGTAAACTGTCCTTGATTTATATTCTTCTGGAAAAATAAGTATACATTGTTATTAAATACTTAAAACTCTCCACATATCTGTATATACATTTAGAACCAGATTATAAGAAAAAAGAATTGTAAACATTTCAAATTTTCTCATATCAGTCACGAATAATAGACGAATATTTTTTTTTTTAGAAAACCAATCTAAGTCCTTATTTATTATGTAAAACACTCCCAGGATATCCTACTTAAACAAAATCGTTAGGATTTATTGTAGAAAAAATCTAAGAATTTTCAAAAATCAGTCATTAGTGGCCTATTCTTAATTTGAGAGCCAAAATCAAAATCACGTTTTAACCTCAAGGTGTGGCCATAAAAACATCTGTCGAGTTTTAATTCAGCCCATCAAACCATTTTAGCTGCAGTCCTGTGTAGAGAAAAGCATACAGAGGAACCAACAGACTGCCATTTTAGGTCATAAGTGTAAAACCCACTTATTTGAGTTCGGGCGCATTTATAAAACGTCAAGATTCATAATAACTTTAGACCAGGGATGGACAATCTACAGCCCGCGAGCTAAATAAGGCCCCCCGTTGTGTTCAATCCAATTCACGGGATAAATAAACTAAATGTGTTGCGTCGTGAAGAAGGGTTAACAAAACAGTATTTTTTATATAAAACCAAGACAAAATCAACATTTCCAAAATTGGTAAATCATGCCCAAAAATACGTGGCAATGTTTGAATCCTCATATTCATGCGAACAAGTGTTTTTTAACCATGAAATTTAGTAAAAGTGACCTTATAAACCGACTTATGATGATCATCTGTGTTCTCTCGTGAGAATCACCTTCTCACAGTTTCACTCATCTCACACCCCAACATAAATCTCTGAACAAACTTACACACAGATCATCTCCAAGGTATTTATTATTTTTATAGGCTACATTATCAATGTATTTAAACTTATTCATGTCGGTCTATTATATGTATTTATATTTTTTAATGACTTTTAAAGAAAAAATAATGAATAAAAATGTTTGGCCAGCCAAAATTTTTCTTTTTTACAGTTGTTCCTCCTTTAGGTGAGTTTGCACATTCCTGATTAGGACTAAGTTCAATATCGCTGCTATTTTTTCATAAATCTTAACAATATTTCTCATGTTTTTTCATGTCACGTAGTATCTGTATTTAGCTTTAATTTTCTAAGTCATTATTTGTGGCTTTTTTTATGCGTATTATTTGTTAAGCTTGTATTTTAACTATAATTTCTGGTTAAGTGTAAGAGAAGATGGTAGCCTTAACTTCGCTATTACAATCGATTATTATTATTATTATTATTTCGAGGTCGAAAATAATACCTATTAGAATGATTCCTATTCACGAGAAATCAAAAACTGTACGATCTTCTATACATGAGTGAATTAAAAAATTGCGTTTTTATCAATTTGTACATCATCAAACTAGTATTTTAGAGTTTGAATCTAATGTATTAGCTATATACAATAACCACACCAGTCGGTTAAAAAAGGTGTTACTAAACTTTTTATGCAAATAAACCCTTACACAAGAAAAAATACATGCTGAAGCCCTCATAAAAAGTATACACTAATATTATGAACATTCAATAACGACAGTTAAATTTTACAAGTAGAAAAGTATATAAAAGTGGAAAACATCACATGTTTTGACTGTGCCTTTGGCAAATGTCCTTTATTCAAATTTGAAGAATAAATAAATTGGTACTCATAATAATAATAAATATTGTGGAAAAACAAATCTATAATATTCTATGATTGCCTCATGGAGCCTGAAATAACTATTGCGAAGACCAAAGCCTCCACAGAGCACAGTTTGGTAAAACGCTGATAACTTTTAAAAAAACTTAATAAAAATAAATTATACACTGAATTTTATTTAAATTCTAGAGATGGTATGGATATAGATATTTCTTATCTAAAATATATTTGACTTTTTTTATTCATATAAATACAAGGTACAATACTTATTCATAAAAATCGTACTAATTGTAGCACATACATTATTACAAATATCCTAACTTGCTATAACAATTTGTTTTTACAAATAGCTAGCAGAATTTTGTAATGTTGGTAAAATTTTAAATCTTTAACAATAATTTCTTGGCTAATACACTCTTAAGTTCTACTTTCAAAATTTGAAATAGTTATTGTTTATGTTCTTCAATTAGAAAGCAAATGTTGCAAACGCACTAAATAATACAACTAAGTATTTAAACCAAATAAACAAAGGAAAGACAATTTTTAAAATATAAGACTAAGATATTTTTTTTAATCAACTAAAAAATTGTGGTTATCTTGGTTAAAACAAAGTTCTAGACTATTATGCCATTGTTTAATAATGTATCCTTTCTGAGATAAATAGTAATAGGCCTAGAGTTTCTGTGCCCTAAATTTCGCTAAAATAAAACAATATCTTCTTCTTCTTTCGCAAGCTCGTGAATACTTTTCCTAGATGAACACAAATAAACTTGAAAGAACCGAACCTAGATGAGCCTAGCTGATTCATTACTAAATTAATTTGAACTTAAGCTCACTGAATCGCACTTTATGTGGGATGGAGGGAAATGTGAGCTAAGGCCATGGTTTTTGCAGTTTGTAAGGAATAAAAAATTAGACCGAATTAATCATATTCTGAGTCAGTAGATACAGCTTACATCTAACAGTGGTCTCAACCATTCTTGAATATGTGTACATTTACCAGACTCGGTGGCCGAATGGTCTAAGGAGTCACACTCGCAATAGACTAGACCACCTATAAGGGGAGATCGGAGTTCGAATCCCAGTCGGGTGTACTGAGGGTGGTTTTCCTAAATGGTTTTACATTCTACCTCCACGCAAACACGGGCACACTTCCTCTAAAAAAACCTTTCCTAATCCTGAACACAATAGCGTAATTAGTACATAGGCGCATAACCTGAACGGGTAGTAAGATGCAGTACTAACGCGCAGGTAAGTAGATACTATAATAAATTAACGTTGAAAGCTGATTATCGCATTACTTGACGTATGAATACATACAATTATACATAGAAGCTTTTGTTTAAATATCAGATAAAGTTGTTTCCATGAAAATCATCTCTTTCATAAAATTAAACTCTCAAGTTACAACTCTATTATAATTTTTTTTTAAACACATCACTAGTTGTAAACAGCTCCGTCGTAAAAAAAACTGTACCTGAGAGTTGCGTCACGAAGTGCATTATCAGACTTCTTTGTTTTCTCCCGCAGACATTAGTGTTGTCAGCAGACATCTATAGTGTGTGGTTGTTTTCTCGTGAAGGCGGTAGCTGTTGTTTGCGGGGTGGGGGTGGTGTCAGTTACTTGTCTATTCACAACAATTCCCCCCCTTCTTCCTGTCTAGATAACAGCGCCTCCATTGTCGAGCCGGGATGTGCAAAGAAGCCAACCCAATTACGAGTTCTTCCTAAAAATAAAACCCTTCCTCACAACAATGTCTGTTAAGACGGAGTTCTAGAGAATCGAACAGTGTTACAAAAGACGTAATAAATAGTAACGATGTATTACAGTTTCTTGAGGGGTATGTACCCACGTGCGGGCGTGTATGACTCCTGTTTAGATCCAAGATGACGTTGAGACGTGAATTCAATACAACAATGGATCTCGGTGTCAATTGTACACAGTTGCATTGTTAACGTTGAATAGAACGTATTAGCCCGCTTCAGTGATCGAATGGTATTAGACGTCACTCTCGAAATAGATTGGTTTGCCAACTATGGCAGGGAGGTCGGGGTTCAAATCCCAGGCGGGTGCACTGAAGGGTTTTGTCTTATGTGGTTTTCCACTCTCATTCCATGCAAATGTGGGTACGTTTCCTCTCCCTCCATGAAAACGTGGGTAAATTGACTTTAGATAGATTCTACCTTCCTCATCCCAATCCAGTAAAACGGGTAGCACGGTCGGTATTAAGATGAGGCAGGTGCACGAATAAAAAAAAAATGGATTGCATCTTTTATGCCGTACTAGATAGTAAATACTCGACCTCGGTGGTCTTGGGGTAAGGTGCTGGCCTCAGTACTCGATGTTGGTGGGCTCAAACCCAACTGGGCTTAACGGATTTTCCCCAAGCGATAAAAAAAATCCGTTGCACAACTTCCTTCGAATGGGAAGTGAAGCCGTTAGTCCTATGTCGATCGTGGCATGTAAAATAACCCTGGAAAGTATGTGAACATACGTTTTTGGCAAAAATTGGTAGGGGCCTTTTACACTCGCCCATAGAAATTCAGTGTGGAAGGCAACGCTTCCTGAACTCAACTAGTACATGGGATTTCCACCGGAGGGTGCGTGCAACACTAGCCATCCAAAGGGTTGAGTGCATATCCATCGCCGGATGGAGGGAAATCACATCAAAACCAACCTTCTGGTTGTTGAAATAAGAAGAAGACTATTGTTCATTCACGGGAGGAGTTTACCTGGGAAAGGTCTTTTTTCTTACCAATACCCTACTATATAATAGATTTCTGGTAGGGAAAAAAGTCCTTTCCCAGGTAAACTCCTACCGTGAACGAACTTTAGATAGTATTTATTTATTTGAGGTATTTAACGTAACTAGAGAGTAGTATATAACATTTCACACTCTTTTATGGTGTAAATTTTACAGGGTGTTTGATCTTTACATCTTTAAATTAAATGAAATATTTACTGACTATCTAACACACACAGAATTACCATTCAAGTAAATGTAGATACAGAAAACTCAAAGTTTTATTTTTTATTTATTTTTTGCATCACCTGTCCGGGTTTGACGCATATGTGCTAATTTAAGACATTAGTGGCTGAAGGTGTTATGTTACAAAATCAAAATTCTGAGTAAATTAAGGTCAAAGTTATATTTACGTGTTTTTTCCCCTTTAGTTTATATATAACGAAACAGTTATGTGTCTAAGTGGTTAATAAAGGTAATACAATTCCATTCACCTAATAAAATCATTTATCAAAAACATTAATTGTGTCCTTTGTTGAAAAAAAATTACAAAACGCCTTTATCCACAATAATTGCAAAATAGATACAATTATTGCGAAGAAAAAGTGTTTATTGAACAAATCTTGAGTTCGTTGAGCAAAATGTGTACTCAGTTTGGGAAATAAAAATACAGTTAGTTTTCTAGAATTGCTTCGTAATAATAATGGTATACATAATCTGGTTTGACAACTTAAGCTACTATAGTAGGTTTTTCCTCTTTTCATCTAAGTAGTTCCATACTTCTCACGGAAACTCAATTTGAATATCCTTGGGTGCTTTCGTAATAATCTTGTTTTGTTGTCTTGTTGTGTTGACCTTTTTGAACGGTATTGTTTCTTAATAAAATGGTTCTTTTTAGAAGTAGGTTCCATACCCTCCGACTCATAAGTAGTCTACTAAATTACACTAATGGTTTAGTGCTGAGGAATGTTGAATTTTGAGGAATTTTTTTAAAAATCAAAGTAATGAAGTTACAAATATTCAATGTGAGCAACATTGCATCCAGACAATAATCCAAATGCTACCATTGTAAAGATAATTTTCGTACATTCTATGTATTATTATTTTTAAAAACTACCCCTAAATAAGTTTGTAATATCTGTGTACTTTTTTTTGGAGGGGGGGGGGTAAAATGGAGCACTTGGTTTTAGTTCAATACTTCGACGAATGAAATAAATGGTAAGCAGTCATGTGAAAATGTTACCATCATTATAAATAAAATGTATTCGAGTTTATCAAGCACTAATGTAACGAAATAGCGTATTTGCGTTCAATTAAAAACTTAATTACAGCTGTCCAAGTAGTACATTCCAATTATTTGATAACCTCCATGCTAATTGGCAGTCATACTTGCAACGTCCAAAAAAAACAAAACGATCAAACATAGAGCTGGTTTTAGACGCCCCGGTGGATGTTGTCATTTTATAACAGGTGTAAACTTATCCATGCTCGCGAAATAATTTGGTTTTGCCAACTTAAACGGCATAAGTCCACCGCGTTACGTGAGCTTTCGGAAAATTTTGAAGTTATATCTACGGATTTATTTTATTATTATTAAGTCCCTCTAAATTAATGCAAATGTTTGAAACTTGATAGATTTTTTCCTTATCACCGCGTCTTACTAATAAATAGTTAGTGTTGTACTCTACTAATTACACAAAAGTTTTAGGAATGAGGAAGGGTGGATTTAAAGGAAGTGTACCCAAATTTGCGGGGAGTGGAAAACTATTTAGAAAAAAAAAAACTCAATACGCTCTAACGGGATTCGAACCCAGATTTCCCGTAACCGGCAGTCCAGTTTATTGTGAGAGTGATGCCTCAAACCATACCGCCAACTAAGCGTGTATTTGCGATTTTGAATCATATAATATATTTTGTGTTCGATTTACGTTTTGACTAATGGAAAACTGATATAAATTAATATAAAAATAAATCGAATATGTATTCACTTTAACCATTAAGTTTGAAGTAATATGATTTTTAAAAAAAAAGGTTGAACCAACAGCGTTTGTATAGCAAAATAAATGGTACGATACAATCGTATTAACTTTCTCATATTGTGTTGTAAAACTTCGTAGAAAAAGTTCAAAAATAGATTTTGAGTAAATTACCCTAAGTAAGCTTTGCTCATAAAAACAAACACAACATAATATAGAACACAATAAAAACTCTTGTTATATAGACTTTAAACCAAGTTGTTCAAATAGTTTTAACAAATTTCAAATTTTCAAAAATAAGTTATCTATAAACTATCCTTAAATTATATGTGATTTGTAAGAATAAAAACGAGTTATTATTTACTAAAAAAACTACTCCCAGATGTCCATTTTCAACTCACTCTTTAAGGTCAATTTCAAAAAATGGCATATTTTTTATAATTTGTCCTAAGTAAATTATTTACCATTAAATTAATTTATTTTAGAAAAATAAAGATACAGTAATCATTTTTAATCGTGTAAAATAGTCCCTCGATACAAATTGTGAACAAAATTAATATTTATATTTTCAAACATATTCAAAATTTACAAAAATAAATCTTCAGTTATCTACTACTGTATATATATATATATATATATATATACATATATACATATATATATATAAATAATTTTTTTTAGAAAAAACAAAATATATAATTATTTCTTATGTAAAAATTTAAACAGATGCCCAATTTGAATCAAATCTATAGAACAATTTTTTTAATATTCAAATTAAAAAACTTTAATCAGTAAACCACCCTTAAACAAATTTAACCCCATAAACCAAGTATGCAGTTTTATTTGGAACGTAAAACATTACCAGATATCAGTTCAAGCGAAATTGTTAGAGCCATTTCCAAAATATTTCTTACTTTCGAGAATAACTCATAAGTAAACTACCCTTTAAATAAGTTTTACCTAAAAACAAGTATAACCTGTTATTTCGGAAATTAACCGTTCCCTAGATATCAATTTTAGACAAAATCGTTAAAACCATTTTAAAAACCCTTTTAATCAATTATCATTAAACCACTCTTAAAGCAATCAATACACCAAAAACCAGGACACTTAAAAATATTTTAGATTTTTACAAAATTCATTTTTTGCAAACCACCCTTGAACAGAGTTTCACATTTTCCATAGCAAATACCCCTAAGATACCCATTAGGAACTAAATATTTAGGGCCATTATAGACAAATTTCAAGCTTTTGAAATATCAGTCTTCAGTAAACTACCTATAAATTAGTTTTTAGCCCCAAAACAAGTATTTGACGTTGTCTGTCACACCATACAATACCCAGATCTATGTTTTAAACAAAATGGCTAAAGACATCTAAATATTTTGAATTTTCAAATATTTATCTTTAATAAACTATCCTTCAAAGAATGTTTGTCCTAAAAAAAACACAAATGATGCAGTACTATTGGTCATGTCAAACAAATCTTAGATGTGTATTTTAATCAAAATCGTTAAAGTCATTTTCGAAACCCAAGGAATTCAAAAAATCACTCATCATTTGAGGGCGAGGATCAAAATCTAAAAATATCCCGAGGTATTGAGCTATAAAATCTAAATATCAAGTTTGAACAAAATCTATCCAACCGTTTCGGTTCCGTGGCCAAGGATAGACAAATATGGGGACAGACCGGCCAATAATTTCAAGGGTGGTTTAGTGGGCACATCCTCCAATTTCCGGAGGCTAGAAAAAATTATAAATGATAAACAGTTCTAGAAACTATCTAAAGTGATTTTTTATGGCAAGATAGCTCCCTAACTGCCGGAGGCTAGACAAAAATCTATGTATTTAAACACCTCTAGAAGCTATCAGAAGTGCTTTTTGTGGTAACACAGCCCCCTAATTTGCACTTTTCCTTAATTTTGATATTGATTGAACCATAAATAAAGAGATATATATTTTTGAACCCCCAAAACCCCTACCTGACTACGGACCTGGGTCAGACAGAATTGTAAAATCCACTTTTGTGTGTGTGTGTGTGTGTTCACATAAAGCGTAAAGATTAATCATAATCTTGATAACTACTTTTTTCACTATTACAATACTTTCTCTTGATATTAACAATTAAAAAACTTATTATACCTAAGCGTTATCTTTTTCTACAAAAAATTTAAAATAAAGGTTGAGTTGCTGTAGAATTTCGAAATGTTGTTCATCACAAGTTTTATATCGATGTGCGAAAATTCCACATCTTTCAATCACTAACAAAATAGATATAAATGTAAATAAGAAATATATATTGAAATTAATATTAAGTTCAGACAGTGCGCCATTCACATATGATAACCACGAGTCGTACTAAATTTGTTTCTGATGGTTTCAAGAAACTGACAATCTCACATGTCTGTAGTGGATTTCACATAATATGACAGCCACGAGTTGTTCTGAATTTGTTTCTGATGATTTCAAGAAACTGGTGATATCGCATGTCTATAGTGAATTTTGCCTCAAATGATTGATTAATCAAAAGGAATTAGGGTCCTGTTTTAACTATAGCGTTTGTAATTTCGTTTGAATGTTTGAATTATATAAACATAATAAATATAAAAATACAAAGATAAGCAACTTTATTTTTAATGTTAAACAGTGCCTGAATACGAATGAGTTTTAATAAAAAGTATTAGAACAAATTTCGATAAAATAGTCCTTGAGTAAACTGTCCTTAATTGTTAGGGTTATATATTTAATTACAAAAACGCCTCTGGGGAACTTTATTGAAGCCCCGGATACCAGATTTTAACCTGATTGGTAAAATGAGTTCGGCTTTAAGCAGAGAGACGGATGGCATCGCGAAAACCCACTTTTCGGGTTCATGGGGTCATTAAACTTCAAAATCCATCAAAATCTCGATTTAGATTTTTTTTTTTTTTACTATCACAATACTACCTCTCCCTGAGAGGTCGCGAGAAAGGAAAAAAGTTATAACATACTATCAACTGACTTGAATAAAGTAATTTTACTTAGACCATATACATTTTAAATTGCATTAAATTATTTTATAGATATATCTGCTTCAATGGCTTCATGGTCCAAGGCTCCACTCTCGCAATAGATTAGACTGTCAATGACAGCAAGATCGGAATTCAAGTCCCGTGAGGGTGGTTTTTCCTACAAATAAGTTCCACCATACCTGCACGCAAATATAGGTACACTTTATCTAAATTTAACCTTCCTCATTAGCGTAATTATTACATGTGCGTATGACCTGAGCAGGTAGTAAGACGTGGGGCTAAATAAGTAAATTTATTTTATAAATCGGTGATATAAAATCAGTCCAGGTCATGGGCTATGTATCGGGGAATGCCCTCAATATTGGGAACGAGACGTAACCTTAGCGTTAACCCCCCCTCCCCCCAGCCAAGTTACCAGAATTTAATTTAAGTAGGCCTATCTAGTTAAAAAAAAGATCAAACCATCAGCTTTTCAAACTGTAAATAAATCAGGCACTCCCTAAAAGTGAACAATCAAATGAGTTGCGACCTCTTTGTCACAAATACTTTGTGCTATATTTTCTAAGACGAGGTTAGATTCAGGTACATTTTTACAAAGTAGAGTTGTGCTTAACTGAATGTTCGTGGAAACAACGATGCACAAAATCAATTTTAATAGTCGTAGTAGTAGTAGTCGTAGTAGTAGTAGTAATAGTAGTAGTAATAGTAGTTGTTGTTTGAAGCTGCTGCGCTGCGTCTTAAAACTCAACACCCAGACATAAATTCAGACCCGGAATTTACTTTTAGAACATGTAATGGTGAAAACCACTCTCGGAAGAGAATAGGTACGTTTATTTTTACGCTAGTCTTTAATAAAATAAAATTCATATGCATACATTACCATAAAATGTAATATTTCCAGAATGTGTTTTAAAATAAAGATTCTGATCCTTAGTAAAAAAATATCTTTCATTTTTTGTTTTACGGTTTGAGGATCATACCATTTAGCTGGAGATAAGTAGCAAGTATTAGCCATCACGACGATCTTAAGGGGTCCGCCTAGGTAGAATATATTAACCTTATGAATGTAGGTTATTTATAGATACAAGCAGGTTCTTTATTGCAAACATTGGCTTGAAGTATTATTATAACCGTTTGATAACACTTTTTATTGATACTATTGTATTACTAAGCACATCCTCTTGGTATTGTGTTAAGCATTTCTGGCTACTGATCAAGAGGTCTCGCGTTCTATTCCCGGCGGTATTATGGGTATTTTCCCCGATGGGGAATTGTTCCCATGCTCATCATGGTCTGGGTAATGAGGCATAAGTTAGGTTTAAGACTTACACTGGCATCACATCATCATCATCATCATCACCACATCGTCTTATCGGGGCGCAGTAACACCCCCTACATGGCGCCCTAACTCCAGACACCGACAGTAGAAAACCAGGAACGTCTAGACGACAAACCATAGCGGCATTCGCTTAAAAAGACTAGGTACATAATAATTATTTCCGAATAGGTTGATTTTAGCGATTTACAGCCAATGTTTATAACAAAGAACCTTCTTATATTTGTCAGTTACCTACACTCTCACTGTAGATAGGGTATGGTTGAGGTATTGCCAATCAAATATTGCGCTTAGGTTAAATATTGACCACACCTTTAACAGTACAAGAGTTTGGTGTCTACTGGAATGAACACAAAACTATATTCTATAACACTTTACATATATAGAATTGTAAACCATTTTAAAAGTTGGACGTTTTCCATTCCTAAAAGTCCACAAAGCCACATATTTTGGTCGATCATTAGGACTGAAATAGCCGGTAAACGAAAGGGTAGCTGTTATAGGAGCGTATAATGGATATTTGTGAATCGAATGATGTAATTTAAAAGGGAGGGAGGGACACAACACATTGTGTTGCTATTTGTATTTCCTCCTCCGTCTGTTCTACTGCCAGACAACTCCACGCAGTAACGTTATATCCTCCTTTGGTTTCTGCCGTTTATTCATTTCTGATAGACTTTTTTTTACAAATACATTTTTTTTTAGCGCGGCTTCTTAAGATTGATTCGGTCTATACGACTATGTACTAATTATAATTATACTAATTTATTGGGGATGAAAAACGTTGAATTTTGGGTAAATGTACCCATATTTGCATGGAGGTAGAGTGTAAGTCCATTTAGGAAAAAACACACCCAGTAAACGCAACTGGGAGTCAAACCCCGATCTCCTCGTCATCGGTAGTTCAGCCTATTACGAAAGTGATGCCTTAGAGCATGCGGCCACCGAAGCGGATTGTTCGACTATTCTAGCACGTATTATGAATAGACACGAGTAGGCTATCATTTAATTATTATTAATCACCCGCGCGTGAAGATGAAAGAGAGTTTCTCGGTAACAAACTTCAGAGTTCTCAGCTTTCGAGTTGTCGCCATCCCGCTCTCCTCCCCCCCCCC
>CABFVX010001310.1:50226-68611 GCA_902151425.1 Timema shepardi | reverse complement strand
CCCCCCCCCGCCCCCCCCCCCAGGGGGGAAAAATCCTGCGGGCGCCCTTGCAAGGTGGGAGTGTAGGGACTGCACGTTAAGGGAATTATTTTTGCATGTTTTACATCGAAACTTGTTTTGGTCGAAATAAATCAAATAATTCTCCAGTAAAAATATGGAGCTCAATTTTATTCACAGCTGTTGAATTTCTGTTAAAGATATCTTTGAATTTAATGACAACTTTTTCTTTTCATTTAAAAAGATTTCATCTAATGCCTTTATACCCTGACATATCCAACAATAGTTGATATCACCACGTAAAGAAAATAAACTCCGTGTTTTTACTGGAGATTTATTATTTGATTTAATTTTAAAAAAAGTTTTGCTATAAAAAATCCTTAACTTTTGTTCTCTCTCTACACTCCAACCTCAATCCGAACATGTAAATAATAACAATCGATGTTGACAGTTTTATCTTATTTCATTTATATTCTGCTCTCATTTCCATCCATGTAAAAATTTTCTTAGTGTTTTACAGGGTGTTCAATCAAACTCCAGAATAAAATTCCAGCATAATAACCGGTTTTACTGGGGTGGTGCGGGGGGGGGGATGCATTTTTTAAAAAGGCTTTTTCTTCGTTGGTGAGACTCTGAACAAATGATTCTGAATGAAAATGTTTTTTAAAAGATGTGTTGAACAAGCCAACACATTTTATTAACATAGTAATATATATATATATATATATTTATAACATATTATATTATAAATTCAACTCATACGTACACAAATATGGTTTTGCCACCACTGAGTATATATGTATATGTATATATATATATATATATATATATATATATATATATGTATATGTATATATATATATATGTGTGTGTGTGTGTGTGTGTGATATATACACGTACGTACACAAATAAGGTCTTGCTACCACTTAGTATATAGCACATATATGTATATACATATATGTATGTATGTATTCATAGGCAGTGTACCCCACATTTGCGTGGAGGGAAAGTGGAAAACCATTTTGGAAAACCACCCTCAGTACACGTGACTGAGATTCGAACCTCGATTTACCCGTCATCTACAGTATAGCCTACTACAAGAGTAGCGAGTTAGACCACGCGACCACTGAAGTGGGTTGTTGAGTATTGAAAGTCCCTAGATTCTATTTTGAGAGGTTTTGGTCTGGAAACAATTTGAAACATTTCGAAAAATTAGACTTTTTTCCAAACTATTTGAAGTGGTCCTCCCGAAAAGCGACCTTATAAAGTTTACGGTTGACAAAAACACTATTTATGTCCCAAGATCTGAATAATCGGTTGCATCCTGATTGCGAATGGTCCAGATTGCAAACAGGGCAACAGTCGTCCAAAATTGCGAACAAACCCAAAATTTTAATGGCCACCTAAATATCCCATTTCCATATTGCGAACAAGTAAAAGAACAACTCGCGGGAATTCCTACGTGAGGGCGGTAACAGAGGTAGCAGGTGTTACTGGCAGCACCCGCCGGGGCTTTCTTCCCGACCAAGCTTACCCTAGCTTAACACAACCTAGCCTGACATAACCTAACCTAACCTAACCTAGAAATACTCATGTATGTAATTTGGTTAAGTTAAGACTGACGAGACTGAAAGAACGTACGCCTGCTGGGCCCCCATGGGCCACTCCTATTATCAAATTAAGACAGTTGGCTAACTAAATAAAATTTACTAGTAGTGTAATCTAGTTTTAAAGTTTACAATTCTAAAAATATTTTACATGCCGATTTTACAAGGATGGAAACATGGATACACTGCCTTGCTGCCATTTTGAAACAAAAATTAACTATTTTAAAGAAAAACTACTTTAAAAGAAGATGGTATGTGATTTTCGTGCAGCTATTCTAAAAAAAATGCCAGAGCAAAGTCCAAACAAACCAAATCAATACTCTGATGCCAATTAAACTGAAAAAAAAAGGCCAGATTTCAAGAGTTTGGGATAAAAAATGCCAATCTATTAACCTGTCGAGGGGTTCACAACATACCTCACAAGGCGACCATGACCTGGCAGTGCCGCCAACGCATTACTCTAAATCTAATATACAATTAGAAAACTAAACGTGCATCACAAAATATACTCCATGAATGGTGAGACCAAATTAAGAAGATTTTGTCCAAAAAGTTTAAATAAAATGAATGCGCTAACTTTTAGAAACCATAAACGGGGCTATATTGTTTTTTCAAATGATTTTCTAACTGATTGAACCACCCCAGGGATGTTTAAATGAGTTTTAGAATGTTTTTAATAACCATTTTGTTGGGAAACCATTTTTACCCTGTTGATTAACATATTTTTTATAAAATAAACATTGTTAGGGACATTGCCATTGCTATACAAAAATACCATCATATTTGTTGAAGTTTTAATAATATATTTATAATACACATATTATCATAAAGCTATTTTTGTGCCAATGAAGATGCTACGGGAGGTTCCCGAAAAGGTTTATTTTAGGGGGGGGGGGGCGGGAGTGTCAAGCGATGTTCCCAACAAGGTTTATTTTCGAGCAAAAATGCTATTGGAGGTTGCCAACAATGTTTATTTTCGAACAAAAATAAAATGGGAAGTCACCAACAATGTTTATTTTAGAATAAAAATAAATATTCTAAGGGAGATTCCCAACAAGGTTTCTTTTAGAACATAAGTGTGCTATTCAATAGAGTACAGATGGTTATCCAACAATAAAATAATACAAAACGTTTACAACTCTAATCAAAACTCGCGTAAATAAATCAACAAAATAGCAACCAGCTTCTGTGGCCGAATTGTCTAGTGTTAGACTGGCCCACTAATTATGGGGAGATTGGGGTTGTAATCCTGCTCGGGTCAATTGAGGGTGTTTTTTTCTAAATCGTTTCCTACTCTTCTTCCAAGCAAATGCGGGTATATAAAATGCTTCTTTCCTCATCATTATCCAATTAGTGTAATTATCATATATCCGTATAACCTGAACAGGTAGTAAGACTCGGTGATAAAAAAAAATGAGTAAAACATTTATGAGCTTTAACCACCTACGATACACATCAGTAATAAATAAACATCGGTTGTTTTAACAAAAGTCCACATTCTTGTATGCAGTTTGTTTGAAATTATGTTCAAATATTTATTGTTTGAAATGTTACAGTTTGGGTTTTTTGGCTTGTTTGTAGAACATTTGGAGGGAACCATTTACTCAACCAACGCAGTATTAGCTGAAAATTTTAGATCGCTAGCATGATTTTTACTTCTTGTTAAATCTGTTTAAAAAGGTATTTTTCATGATTACAGAATGATTATTTGAAAATTATATATATTTAACAGTTTATAATAAATGCATTCTAAAATAGTCCATTGATGCAAAATTTCCAAAAAAATTAAAGAAATAAATAGTTCTAAAAGTAGTCGAGATAAATTTGATTTTAAAAAAATATTCATTTAAATCCTTTTTAAGCTACGCTTTATAGGTATATACTAAATTTAATTAACTTTAATTAAGCATACAATAATCTGTAATATAATAAATACACAATAATAGGAGCATACAATAGATAGGTAGTATACTAGATTATAATTATTTATAATTTATATTTTTGGGGTGTTGTATTGTTAAAACTTTCATGATAATCAAGTTTAATCTTTAAAAAGCTTTTATTAATTATTTTTCAAACAAAACGCTTTGGCTATTTTACAAAAAAAAGTCACTTTTTTATCGAACAAGGAAAATATAGATTGCTATTAACTTGAATCAGAAACGTCAACAACCATTGTTGTTCCAAGCATTGTCATTGTTGAGCCACCGCGCACGGAAGATCGATGACTCGGTCTACATAAACAACATTCTAACTTGTGCTAGGTAACAAACATGCCATGACCTTACTCACCATAGTGTAGATTGCGCTGGCATAACTCCCCTTTCTGACAGAGCGCCAACAGCAACAAGACTGGAGGATGGCCATAGAGCTTTTCCTTAAGAAGGTTACGTTATTCTTCAGGATTTAGCATTTTCTTTTCTTCGGTAGTCACATGATTCAGTTGTAATCTCCTTGGACAGTCACGTCTTAACAGTCAATCTACGAATGGAATTACTTCTAAAACTCGTAATTCGTAATGTATTTTCCTGGTGAGACAAATAATAGTTCGATTTTTAAAATATCCTTGAAGTTTACTTCAAGCTAGAGTCTACATATTTTTTCAATATATTAAAAATGTCGAAGAGAGCCGAAATGTTCCTTTGAGATTTAAATATATATTGAAGAAATTAATTAAGCCTGTTCCAATAAACAGACTCAATATTATAATATAAGTTTGTAGATTAATTACATTTACCGTAGTAAATGGTAAGGTGTCGCGAACAGACGTTCTGTTTCTCTTGAGTAGTCACGTGGGTCCGCGTGAGTGACGTACCAGTCGTCGTGTGACGTCACACATCCTCTCTTCGCGGGTTCCGTCCCCCAACTAGACTATCCCGCCGAATGAGACAGAAGGGGGTAGAGTAAAGACACCGGTAACCGAATAAACCCCTCTTATGCGCATGCTCGCTTGTCGCGGCGGCAGGTGGTTGTCATGCTCTTTTTGAAAATAGAATAAAGTAAAGGAGAAGAGATGGGAGGGGAATTTCAGAAGAGGGTTCTGGGCGTAATCTGATTTATATGCCGCTTTTATTGCTCTGAAAAATTGGCCTTTGAATGAACTATGTTAAGATTCTAGTAAGAAGACATTTTTTTTAGAAAATACAAACATATTTGTTTCAGATAAACATTGATATTATTTTCGTTTAAACATATTATTATGTAGGCATAGATATTATCTATAAAATGTGGTAGTTGCGGATCACATGGTGTAACATATAAATATATGAAAATTTGTGACTGTCCAAAATATTTCTTCCTGTCTTGATCTGTCTGTACTATGTTTACTCAAACAGTTTTCCACCCTACTTCCACGCAAATGAGGGTGTAACACCTCTTTAAATGCTTCTTTCCCCACCTTTACCCCATTGGAGTGATCATAAATGTGTATAAATTGAACAAGTAGTAAGACGGAGTGATAACAAAAATAATCATAAATGTAAACTCGCTTTCTGCTGGAAAACTATTTTGATCTTTGTGACCTCAGTGAGTATGTCCTCAAGACTCTCACACTCCATGTAACATCCAGTTTTACGTTTCAAGGAGACAGGCCTACATTTGATGATTTGTAAACATGTGACCTTTTTTCTTTCTGACAAGTGTTTGTGTGGCGTTTACGAGAGAAATTAAGACAATGTTCGAAAACCTTATATAGACCGTAATTTTGTTTTATCACTGCGTCTCCTTATTCATTCAGGTTAAACACATACTTACTAATTTAGCTAATGTGTCAGGGATGAGGAAGGTTCCATTTAGAGGAAGTGTACCTGCATTTGCGTAGAGAGCTAGTGGGAAAATTATCTAAGAAAAAACAAACTCACTACACCCTACCGGGTTTGGAATCCCTATCTCCATGTCATCGACATCAGTTTATCCTGAACTTTTCAGAAAAAATATTCCATTTTTATAACGACAAACTTTCGCGTACCCACCTGGATCTAATAGGCGTTGGGGAGGAAAAGGAATATTTTAATTTGTTTATCAAGATTAAAAATATATTGAATATAATTTCACAAAAAAACGTATCTATCGTTCATGATAAGGGGTGGGCTAAGGAAGGGTGCTCTTATTTCCTGTTTCTGTTGATGACGTCATTGACAATGCGAAGTCTATTATTATTATTATTATTATTATTATTATTATTATTAGCACCGCGTCTTACTACCCGTTTGGGTTTCACGCACTTACGCTAATGTGTAATGGTAGAGTGATTGTGAGATGAAATGGAGGACCTACAGTTTAATGTGGGATCCGTAACCACGGTGGAGGCCTGGCATTCCTCACATTCACAAGATGTCTTGTCAGAGGTAAAGGAAGGGTTTGGTAATCAGATAAATCTGTACCGGGACCGGGGATTGAACCCCGGACCCCCAGCACAGAAGTCCGACACCATACCCCTAGACCACCAGGTCACCCAAATTCAAAGTCATTTTCAGGTTCAAGAAGTTCGACAGTTATTATTATTGTAGTTTGTTTCCAAATTTGGGTTTTTGGTTCTTACCATCACCGTTAACCTAACTTTGCGAAGATATGAAAAGGAAGAAGCGCCTTCAAAGCTTCTGTAGAAATAATTAGATACGTTCGTTAAACAGACAGCAAGAACTGCATCAATTTGGATTTCAAAAACTTTTCTAGCCAGGGGGGTACCAAACTTCCCCTCCCCCCTATCCAGGGGGGGGGGGCCTTTAAGTTTGTATGGCTATTTCAGCAATAATTTTATGTTAATAATAATAGACAACAAAATACTTTTTAAAAAAGGGTCTTAAATTTATTCTAATATTTATATTATATAATTTTGATAGTACGTTTAATTACTTTATATATATTATTATTATTATTAGCACCACGTCTTACTACCCGTTCGGGTTGTACGCACTTATGCTAATGTGTAATGTTAGGGTGATTGTGAGATGAAATGAAGGACCTACAGTTTAACGTGGAATCCGAACCACGGTGGAGGCCTGGCATTCCTCACATTCACAAGATGTCTTGTCAGAGGTGAAGGAAGGGTTTGGTAATCAGATAAATCTTTGCCGGGACCGAGGATTGAACCCCGGCCGCCAGCATAGAAGTCTGACAACTTACCCCTAGACCGCCAGGTCACCCTATATATAAACATTAACACTAGTTATGTTTTACCTCATGCTTTATTAATAACTATTATCAGCTATACCACGAAAAAAGTGCATTTATTTTGTGATCGTATTTCTTCCATTGAGAATGTATTGTCCATCTGGCAACAGGCGGCCACCGTATGTGGACAAATTTGGGACTTTTGACAAATGGTGAAAATATTTATTTTTGTTTTTTAAATAAAATTGTGTGAATTGATTTTTAATTTTTATTTTCCTGAGTACTTATTTTTTCACTAGAAGGCCTTGAAGTAAACTAACCAGAGTTTATCAATTTATGAATACATATTAATAATAATTATTTAGGTTGAAATAATTGAATATGAATGTACAGTGAAACACGAATTTAAGTTAACTATCGCTGAAGCATGCTTATTATATTTAACTGGGGGTTAGGGTATGATTTGGCATCCAATTCTCAGAAAAGTGTGCTAGATAATTTCTCTTTGACCATTTGACCACCTAAGTTGGTTGTGAATCGTAATCAATTATATTTTTAATGAAAGTTCCCTTTCATAAACATGATTGCAGGAGATAAGTAATGTTCTCGTTAGAATAAATTTAACAGAAATATAGTAGCGCTTGGATTGTATTAAAAAGGCCTACACCTCGGAGAAAAAATGTATTGTGTTCGTAAAAAAAAAATCTAATTCTAGATTTTAATAAATGTTGACGTTTCATAACCCCCTGAAACCGAAAAAGCTGTTTTCGCGATGCTGACTGTCTGTCTTTCTTCTGTAACTCAGGATAGAGCCGAAACTATTTTACCGATTGGACTAAAACTTGGTATCTGGGCTTTAAATAAGTTCTCCCTGAGGGGTTTTTGGAATTAGATATCTAACCCTAAATTTAAGGGTAGTTTTCCTAAATAGAATAAAGAGAAAAGAAATCATCTCAAAATTCGCTTTAACAATTTTTATTAAATTTTATATCTAGACACTGTTTATCATTATAAACAAGGTGGCAATTCGCATTTTCTCATGAAAATTATTTTGAGTGTACTTGGCATGAGGGAAATTTACCAATTTTCATATTTTTTCCACAACTATTCGAGATTAGAAATAACTTTAGCGTTATAAAGTTGTAGTATGTACTATTAAGAATAACATTCTTTTATTTGAAATATATTGTTATAAAACAAATAGTTTCTGGTCTGTAACCAAATCATCATATAAACTTTTTAATTCCGGTTTTTTCAAATGAATTTGATTCTTATGCTTTTTGGCGGACAAAGATGTTTCTCGTTTCTCAATTTTTATGTAGCATTGTTCCTAGGTCCTAATGCCAAAAAGTAAGTAAGTAACAGTGTATATTATTTCATTTATGATCTTTGGTGTAATTTTCTACAACAATATATAGACCTATTATTTCGTTTCACAAATCTTACGAGTTATTAGTAAATGTATATTTTAAAATAAAAGAGGGAGAAATTCTGTGCGGTGCAACGTATTGTGTGTGTGTGTGTGTGTGTGTGTGTGCACCGCGTCTTACTACCCGTTCGGGCTAAACGCATATTTACACTAACGAGATATAGGTGAGTGGTAACATAGAGAAACATAATATCTCCTCCAATATGACCTGCAATCATTTTTTGTGGAGAATGGGGAAAATAATCCGTGATAAACAGTCCATTTATACTATTTGGCAAAAACCACACAATGTTCAAGAGCGATGTGAGCACATACAAAACATTCTAACAACGTTATTGGAGGGTTTAACAATGCTCTGCCCCTAAGTGGACAATCTCTCTCCAGCCCCAACCAACATAAGCCCCGTACAAGGGGTGTTTGAGGCCTACTTCAGATCTAATTACGAATCAAACAAAACAGAAGATAAATCCTTCAGTCCTATGGTAAGGTTATGGTATGAAGGACCTTTAAGGTGCGGCAGAAAGGAGTGCGAGTATTTTTCAGTTTTTATATAATATAAATTTGTTACCAAAAATTAATAAAATATTTCTCCCGTAGCAATGTAGAGTTTAGTTTTCTGCACATGCTAATATCGACAGATCTTGAATATCTGACAAGGGTGTCCTGGAATGTTGTCAAAACGTTTTCTCTTTATTTAAAAAGTGTTGACAACATTCCAGGACATCTTTGACAGATATTCAAGATCTGTTGATATTAGCATGTGCAGAAAACTAAACTCTACATTGCTACTGGAGAGATATTTTATTTATTTTGGCCAAAAAAATGTAATGTTATAAAAACTGTAAAATTACTCGTGCTCCCTTCGGCCGCACCTTAAGGAAATACAAACATCTTAAAGTCAACATTGATATCAATTTACTTTGTTATTAGTGTTATTTTATATGTATTCATATTATCTATAGGCCTATCAGCTTCAGTGGCTGCATAGGCTAAGGAGTCAACTCTCGCAATTGACCAGACTGCCGATGATGGGGAGATCTGGGTTCGAATTTCAGTCGTTTGTAAGGAAGTTCCCTGATTGGTTTTCCACTCCTTATCCATACAAATACGAGTACACTTCCTCTCAATTCAACCTTCCTCCTCCCTAACACATTAGCGTAGTTAATACATATTCGTATAATCCAATCGAGCAGTGTGCTAAAAAAAATACGCCGAAACTTTGAACACAATTTAGTTATATTAGCATAGTTTACCGGATGTAAGTGTTTAGGGATTTTGTACTACTTTTGCTTCAAATAAATATTATTTACAGTTTGGGTTTTGAGTTTACGAACATCCCGTATAAACATATTCCATTTTAGGAATATAAAGTATACTTGGAAATTATGATTATGGTACTAATATTATATAATATCTTTACTGAGAAATGGCCTTATAATTAATTAGTGTAAATTTCATTAAAATTAAGTCAGTGAAACATTTATGCCGGAGAACTTAAAAAAAAATAGGATGGATTTAAATGTTTGTGAAGCGTAACTATTTAATCAAGAAAAGATCTGAAACAAGATTTTTTTTTAAACTGAGATAGTCATTTAAAAAAATCTATAGTAAAAAGTTAAATATTCTTAATACATTATTTGCTATTTTACATATTTTTGAACAATATTATATAATAATGTTTAATTTAATTTGACAAAATTTTATACCATTCAGACCAAATAATAAAGTTAAATAATTTACATCGTGGCTAAAATGGAAGTTTTATGTATTTGTGTAATCAATCAGAGTAGTACGATAGTTTTTCAAAGACATTAAAATTACTGTACCCATGAACGTTAGTTCCCTTTTAATTAAATTCTAAATGGCAATAAAACCAAAACAATAAAGCAATATAGTTAAAGTATTAAAGAAGTAAATTAAATTCTCACCCTAAAGTAGTAAGTAGTTCTGGATTTCAACTCTTCTATTAAGAGAATAAAAAAAAGCAAATGTAATAAGCGTAGAAAAAAAACACAATGCCCAATTAATAAAAACATAATTGAACATAAAATACAAAGTAGTCTGATGCACTAAGTAAATATATATATATATATACAATGAGCTTAAGAACCAAAGCTCTAAAAAATGTAATCATTTATTTACTTTATAAGACATGCGCAACCCCCTTTTTTTTAAATTGCAAATGTTTTTAATCAATATTTTGTTTAACGTACTTGGTAAACTAGTTAATAATAACAAAATAGCCTACCCCTCATCGGTGGTCGCATGGTTTAACGCGTCACTCTCGTGTTAGATCAGATTGCTGATCGGGGTTCGAAACCCTGTTGGGTGTACTTATGGCGTTTGAAAAAAAAAGTTTTCTAATCTTCTTCCCACAAATTTGGGTACATTTCCTTTCAAACTATCCTTTCATCTTCCATTATGCTTATAGCCTGAATAGGTACTAGACTCACAGTTCAATTATGCAATTGTATTAAGTTGTTATTATCTGTGTCAAAAGTGTCGATAAGTATTACCCATTGACGTAACTATTCTGGTAGTTTTTCATTTAAGCCAAGCACAGGAAAAAGCCTAGTGCTAGTTATCATATTTTAAGAAACAGTTGTTTTTTTCGTGCGAGATAAATATAAACCACAAAATATTAAAGCACTTCAGTTTTCTATTAAATTAATAGTAGATTTATATCTTCATTAGTTAAAATTACCAAACTGATGGTAACAGATGTATATTTTCATTCATGGGTTTATAATTTACTTAGGAAATATTTGGGGGAGGGGGGCCGTAAGACAGTCCCAGTCCCCTAAGATAAAAACAAGTGGGGGCTCAAGCCCCTCTCGGCCCCTCCTGTTACGGAGCTCCTGCGGTCACTTGATTAATAATATTGACGGTATGGACGCGAATTGAATTTCTAAGCCCCAAGGACCACGAGCCTACGGATACGCAGTCTGTAGAAAGGGCCTTAGTTGGGACTTAGGGCATTCAACTGCAACGTTATTTCAGTTATACGTTTACGTGACGATAACATCATTCAGAGCTGTTCGCGACTGTTTCCAAAGTGTTACTCTTGTGCAGCTTTGCAGTCAAATAGCTTGGTAAGATTTTATTCATATATCTCAGTGGAGTTCGAAGAAATTTTTCCAGGAGGAGGGGCAAAATATATTCCACCACCCATCCAAACACACATACACACACACGTGTGAGCACTGGAGTTACTCTGGCATTGCAGAGATACTAAAACCATAGAAATTGCAAAGAACAGGGTTTTGTTTCAACCTGAATACAACTAGTACACTTGAAAAAAAAACTCCATGGTGTGAGCGAGCGGCCGCCACCGTTACCGAAGCTAGTGCCAACATTTGCTGATATAGGGTGTCATGTGGTCAGCACAACGAACCCTACGGTCATTAATCTCAGTTTTATAGACCAAGGCTGCTACTTATTTATTCAAGTAGCTTCACATTCGTCCTCACAAAGTTGAGTCCGACCCTCGTTCCAGACCCACTGCTTCATAAAAAAAATCTGGAAGTGTTGGGGTTCGAAACCAGGACGTCTAGATCTCTATCATTGAACTCTAACCCCTATACCACAGAGGCAATATCTTGTCAACTTAAAAAAAAATCATATATTACAAAAACCTTATATTTGGATATTTGGTGACATTATCTAAAGGAATTAAGTGTAATAATTGAAGCGCAAATGATAAAACTCTGTGGTGTTACGGGGAAGCGACATTTGTATCATTAAAATAATAAGCCTATTAGTATCGTAATCTGCGTTTCCTTAATCCTGTAAAGCGCGTTGGAAACAGTAAAACCATTGTTTCGTCAGTTTTATCTATACACGAGTCACACAACTGGAGCAGAGGAAGAACAAATTATATACAGACAGTTTTCATGGGAAGGACCTTACTGACGATTGGAAAAAATACTAGGTTTTCTTTCATGTATTCATATACCAAGTCATGATATCTGCAGCTGTCTTTTATGATAGATATTATCAATATCTATAAAGTACCAATATCAATGTTGACTGCAATAAAATAAGTTTGTATTTTTTGAAAGGTATTTCCTATGAACATTGAACTGTTGATGCATTCTCACTCGACTAGTTTGGACAAACAACCCATTCCATAGAGAGAGAATTTTATAAAATACAAATATAATTTTTTGCTGTTAACATTATTATTATTTTGGTGTGATTTTATAGCTACTAATAATATATATCGAAAGTGACAACTGAAGATCACACGACGTGTATGAATATAAGGCATTCACGAGCTAAGTTTACCTGAATGAAAGCTCGAAATGTTACTAGAAGTAATCCCTAATATATCAGTACGCCAACAGCTGACATCTATCACTTTGGATGACTGTAATGAAAACAGATGGTAATATATTAATGTGATAGTTAACCACAGTAATTTAGGCCAATATTATTTATATTTTTATTTGAGGTTGGACACAAAGTTTATCTATAGTTTTATTCCCCTTAAAAAAATATTAACACCACTTTCACAAAAACTTCAAACGAACATAGCCTCAAAATGGCGACTGACGAATTTTAAACCATATGATTGAACATAACGGTAAACAAGTTTTTTTTACAATGATGCGGACACGTAGTTGATGAAAATACTTTATTCAGTTAAATATTTCAAAATGCGATAAAATAATCATAAAATAATTTATTGTATGTAAAAAAAATGACAATTTTCTATTTTCCAAGTAAATACGATGCCTGTATTAAAAGGTATTGATGTATGCACTATAATACACAAAATCAGTAACGTTCCAAAACGAAAATAAAATGAAATAGTATGAGAAAACTTAAGTTTACGTTATTTTAAATGTAATATATAACAGGTAATTAAAGATCTTTACATTTATAACGAAACAATGATCTTTTACAAGTGTTGGCAACCCAAAACCTAAACATATGATTTTCGAACTGTCATCCAGGTAAAAACAACCTATCGTGAATGGAATATACGTGAAAGTGGTCCTAGTGACGTTTCTAGCTGTCAGATAATGTTATTACTAAGGAAATTGAAAGTTGGACAATATAAGCCATCAAATCCCTATCCGATTTCCTCCATCTTATCAATCCAACTAGTCGAGATATCATAAATCCCCTTTTTTATTCCTTTATTTTAAAAAGTTCACTGGCTAAGCTTAATTTTTTTCATTTGATTAAATATTAATTTAAAACGTATTTTTAAAACTGTCAGAGCACATCCGTACAATATAAAACGGCCTTATGAAGTGACGTCGAAAAAAAATTATCCCAGTCTTCAATGGTAAATAATTTTAAAATTTTAAAACGAGATTCTCGGTATTTTATTTAATTTCCTCTAAGCCCGCTTCGGTGAGCGAATGATCTAAAGAAGACGTGTAAAAACTCGTTCGATCATAAAATTTTTATATATATATTTAGCACCGCGTCTTACTACCCGTTCGGGTTATACGTTTTAAGTACTAATTACGCTAATGGATTAGGAATAGGGAATGTTGAATTAGAGGAAGTGAACACGCATTTGCGTGGAGGGAGAGTGGAAAAACATTTAGGAAAAACCACCCCCAGTTCACCCGACCGAGATTAGAACCTCGATCTCCCCATCCTCAGTAGTCGAGCTCAACACGACTAGCGCGTTAGCCAACTACGCCACCGAGGTGGGTTTGATCATAAAAGAACCACATTGAATATTGAAAAATAAAAATCTGAGTTGTCGTTTCTCTGGAGTAAAAATAGTTCCAACTAAGTATATTTTATTAAAAAATTAAAAACGTAGGCCCTTGAATGTAAAACATTAAGACCAACCCTTTTTTTTATACCAAAAATTTGAAATCTTTTAATTGCAACAATGGTGTTATTGTTGGGATAATTTACTTTCCTAGTTGTTGACAAATGTATGTCCGTAAGCCGAGATTTATCAGTTGTTTGGTTCCATTTAATGTGAGAAAACAGCTGTTGACATCCGTATTTAACGCTGCTAAACATTACACATATGTGTCGCGCCAACAATTGTCGGGTATTGATCGTTTTTTAAGGAAAGAGTCATCCAGCGCGGTTTCCTTCCCAGCCATACAGAAGACTTAGTAATGTTTTTTGTACTAGTGTTACTCATAAATAGTAATTCCCGTACATCACTTAAAGTAATGACATTAATTCAACTTGTAAAATTAAAATTACACTTTTAAATTACAATATCATTCTCAAAAGCGAAGTATATTTACATTTAGGTAGTTTCATGTGGCTAAAGTGAGAATTCTATAGGAAAACAATATAATTCGAAATAAAAACATCACAATTAGGTTCATTTTAACTTGTTAAACTTCGCCGTTACATGAGAGGCATTAAAATAAATTAGGTTTGTCTAATTAATAACGGCCCAAATAATATATAGAAAATGTAGACCAAATGCATATTGTAATATATTCAAAATATTGTAGCTAAAGTACCATAAGATTCTACAAAATCAGCGTCTGTAAAAACACCAGCAGCAACGAAAGCAACAGCGCGTGGAGACGAAATTCGAAGCGACATTTTAATTGGATAATAAAGATAACTCTTACTGGAGCGCGTGCGCATTAGAAGGGTCAAAAAGTAAATTAGCATAGAGTTGTCTTTGTAGGTATATTGAAACAATACATGAAGTTGTGCTTACGAAAGAGTTTTTGTTGTTTTACCTAACTGCAGGGATCTTTTTTAAAATAATAAATTATTCTACCCACAATCTGTATAGACAGTCACTTTAGTGTCACCCGATGTGGTCTGCAGCCCCAAATTTGGTAGCTATAATCAGCCGAGAAGAAACCTTTATAGAAAATTAGAACAATGATAGACTCACCTGAATAATGTAGCTTTTTGTTTTTTAGCATCGCGTCTCACTACCGGTTCGGGTTATACGCTTATGTAATAATCCCACTAATAGTTTTAGGGATTAATAAAGTAATATTTAGAGGAAATGTACCCATATTTGCGTGGAGGGAAAGTGAAAAACAATTTTGTAAAACAGCCCTCAGTACACCCGACCGAGATTCAAACCCCGTCCTCTCCGTCATCAGCAGTCTAGTCTACTGCAAGAGTAGCGCGTTAGACCACTCGGCTACCGAAGTGGTTTGTAGCTTCATTGAATGAATCTCTTTGCGATCCCCAGTGAGTTTTATTTCCAAGTGGATGTAAACTAAGGCAATTACAAAGACGTTTATTGATAGGTCTTACCGTTTAGCCACAAGAGACCTCCAAAGAAAAGTTCGCACCGACTTTAAAGTTGCTCCGACATTTTGATTTCTTTTATGGGACTAAAAAAAAAAAATTTTTTAACTTTTTGGAATTTTCCTCGTCGGTTACAGGCTAGAAGCTATAAGTTTGTCAAATTTCAAAATTTTAGTTCATCTGGAAGTGGGTAAACATTAATTTCAGTTAGTTAGTCATGCATGTGGCTTTATAGTATTATAATAATAATAATCTAGGTTCTTGTGAGTCAGCTTTTTTGAGGCTCTATTTCCCCCATGATCGATGTTTGCCACCAAGCTCAACCTTCCACACTACTAAACCGTTAAAATTAGGGCAAGGAATACACCAATACAACGATTGACTAAACTGAAGAATTAGTTAAAACACAAATGTGTTGTTTCTTGGAGAGACCTAAGCCACTTCCGGTAATGACATGTAAAAAAGTATTTTGTACTCAAAGAATTAAAAACAAACAAAAAGAACAACAAATCAATTAAAATAAATTTTCGACCAAGACTGATCAGACCTCATATAACAGATTTCTCCAAATTATGCAAAATTCCAAAATATTGTGTTTCCTCAACTTTTATTAAAAGAATAAAAGGGTCGCATTGCATGATGGTTCATCATTTCCTCACACAGAATTATGGATTGAGCCGCGAGTGTGACATGCATGGTCTAAGGTGTCATTCTCCCCAGACTCCCGATGACAGGAAGATTGAGGTTCGAATCCCAGTCGGGTGCACTGAAGGTGATTATTTCCTAAATATTTGTCCACCCTCTCCCTCCACACCAATGAAGGCACACTTCCTCATCTCTAACACCTTAGCGTAATTAGTATAGTAAAGATGCCTAATTTGGGGAGGTTTTTTTTTGTAAGTTATATCTTTGTTGTTTAAATGTCTTTGAGCCTGTGGAACACTGTACATATAGATTATTAACTTATGTTGCGTATGCTAAGTTATCAAAATGATTTTTTTTATATTTTCAATATAATAAATAAAATAGAAAAACTATGCGATCTCCCCATTTTAAGAACACGTGCACCTAATTTGGGGAGATCTCCTTTATACACTAGTATTTTATGAAAATGTGGACAAATTAAAAGAAAACTTTTATAACATGAAATCATTAATTTTTAGTTTATAATTTTATGCATTTTAATGGAGTCATTGCATATTTTTAATACATTATAGTAAACAAAAGATTAAATGAAATTAAAAAAAAATACAATGTTTTATCAATATGTCTTATAGTAATTTCAAAACATTCTGGTTTTTTGCACAAAAACACACACAAATACAGCAGAAACAATATCAGCGCAATTTGTGTGGGACCATCTGAAACACTCAGTGCAGCGCACCCAGTCCTCTCCGTTGTGATCTTCTGAATATAATCCAGTGCAATATAGACATTCTGCGTCATTTTCTTCTTCTGAAAACAAGTGGCAGTCGTCAGCTGAGTCATCATTGTAGATAATGTCTTCATCTTCTGAATCTGATGAGCTACTTGTCAACAGCTTGCGGCTAACCATTTTCTTTTTCGGCTCCTTCAGCTCTTTTCCTTTCTTTTGGCCTTCAATTTTCTTTCTTCCTCTCTTTTCCCTTTTAAATTTGTCATTATTTTCTCGCTACAATTTCTTGGTTTCCTTTTGTCGTTTCTTCTCTTTCTCTTCTTCAACTAGTTTCTTATACGGACTGCTAGTTATTATATAAGCTTATCCAGTACGGGGATGTTTATTCATTTTTCTAGTCAAAGCTGGAATAGGGGAAATATGTGAGGCCTTAACAGTTTGACCTTCAGTTTCACGTGTAACCCTATTTTCCTTACCTGCACTTGAAGTCTCTGGGGTTTTCCTGTTATCACTTAGACCAGAGGTAGAAGGTGCTGAATAGTTTTGTGACCGGGTTGGTACACTGGTCCCTATCCCACTGGATGAACCTGTATTGTAAAATTCCTTGTTGTTAACTGATTTTCCCGCATTACCAACGGCAGATGTTTCATTGACATCGTTAGAGTTATCCTCATGTTGAGGGTGTAGGGTAAAGTCCTGTGGTCCAAAAATGAAACGATTAAGTGGATAAAGACCTGTCTTTTCAAAGACATTGGCAGCTGATTGAGCGTTTGCTGCTTTCATGTAGGCCTTATCAAACAGTTCGCCAATCTGATAAACAGTTGCAACCCTCCCTATGTGTCCTCTTAACCACATTTCAATTTCTTGAGTATAAAATGTCTTGAAGGGCTTCATAAACGCCACGTCAAGTGGTTGCAATCTATGAGAACTGTGCGGTGGTAAGCAAACTATGATGACATGATTTTCTCGAGCTATGTTAATGACATCAATATTCCTGATGTGGGTAAAGTGCCCGTCCAAAACCAACACAACTGGGTCATCTTCAGTCGGCTTGACATGACTAATGAAAATGGCGTAGCCAGTCGGTAAAAATATGTGATTGAATCCAACCTGAGGGATGACAAGCATGAATAGAACCAGGAGGTGTGCCATTCATCAATTCTAGTTTCATGTTTTTCCTAGGAAAAATTATCATAGGAGGTATGTAATGCCCCGAAGGACTTGTACAAGTTACAATCGTCATTAGGGACCCTCTTTCTGCAGATTGAAGGGATGCTACTTGCTGTTTCCCCTTTAATGCAACTACTTTTGTATGCTTGTGCTGTACAATAGTGATTCCAGTCTCATCACAATTGTATAAACGTGAGGGATTGTTCTTAATTTTTTGTAGACAATGTTCATACAAATCAAAAAATCTGGATACATCCTCAGGATTGAACTCCTTTGCTCTAGAAAAAGAGCCCTTGTGGTTCTCTTACAGATAGCTCTGGATTTATACGAAAAAATTTTTTAACCACTTCCTCCCTGCCTGCTCACTACTTTGAGAAAATCTATGTTTTATTCCGTTTCTTGACGCCAGTTGGTAATCTATGTTTTATTCCGTTTCTTGACGCTAGTTGGTAATCTATGTTTTATTCCGTTTCTTGACGC
>CABFVX010001310.1:29199-49059 GCA_902151425.1 Timema shepardi | reverse complement strand
ACATTAAAAACTCTAGAAGCCTTAAAACTCCCCATTTCCTTCCTTCTAACTGCGTTGACAGCAGATTTCATGCGCTCCTTATCCCACTGCTTTCTTGGAGCCATCTGTGAACGAGAAACCCTGTTTTAAAAATAAATTAAATGTGTCCTTAATTTGGGGCTCCCCAATTTGGGAACCCTAGACCTCCCCAATTTAGGGCGCACCATGAGTTTCGTTGTTGGCCTAACATTTTCGGTCAGAAAACTTGTTACACAAATGTGCATCATAGTGTTTTAATATCACAGTTATTTGTAATTAATTATCAATAGATACATATGAAATATATCTTACCGTTTATAAAATGTGCTCCAATTAAAGCTTAGGTGAAAAATATTGTGAAATACTCAAAAACTAAACGAGCTCACTACACACAACACGCGATCTCAATAAAACTGCTGCCACCAGTAGCAAGTCAAGATGGCTTGCTGCTTTAGTTTTGAGGTACTCTACTAGGTAGTAGCACATCCTGGACTGAGATACAAGACCTCACCAAATTAGGAGCCCTCCCCAAATTAGGCATCTTTACTCTACATGTAGGTAAAACCGCAGCAGATAGTAAGATGCGGGGGCTAAACAAATATATTTTAATAATAATCAAGATTTTTTTATTTAACCTTGAAATGGTCCGTTAAGGAAAGCCTCCGTATTGTTTGGTCATAGTTCCTGGCTTCAAATACAAAAGTCCCGCGCTCGATCCCCAACGCTTCCAGATTTTCTGTGAAACAGTGGTTCTGTAACGGGGTCAGCTCAACCTCTTGAGCACAAATGAGGATTTACTTGAATAAATATGTAGCTGTTCCCGTCAAGAAAACTGAGATAAACGGGTGTATAGTTCGTTTTGCTGACCACATGACACCCTCTATACACCAATGTTGGCACTATCTTAGCCAACAGACCGTGGCCGCTCGGTCAGTTTAGTTAGATTGCGGGCTGACCCCCTGGAGTTAATAGTCTGGTAAGTGTATACCTCTACAGTCCAAACTTTATATAAAGCGACTTTTAGAAAATACAAACATATTTTTAAAGGAAAAAAATTGATAACATTTTACTAATTTATTAATGAAGGATTATGATCCAGATATCATAATATTTGTTAGCTATGCTTATTATCACATCTACATATAGTTTTTTAAAATTGGAAAATGACACCTGGACACGGGAATCGAACCTGAGAACTTTGGTATTGTAGGCCAATGCTCTAACCTCTGAGCTGTAGGTATTGATAATATCTATCAATAGTGACTGGTACAGATCACATGAATATCTTAAGAATATGTGAGAGTCAATCTAGTTATCTTTTTTAGCGGTCAGGTTAGGTTCTTCCGGTGAAAACTGGACTTTAGTTTGGGTTCTAAATGGTTTCATGTTGAAGCAAGTTGCCAGGGTAAGCAGAGCTTGTTAAAAAAAACTGTACCTGTGATGTGTTCTCACGACCTCTGTACCCCATTAGACCATTCATACATAGATTCTGCTCTACATTCATCACATTTAAAGGTATTTCCGTTAATAGCTCTCCGACGAGTGTTTTATACTGAGTGATGAGATACATTGGCGGGTACAGTTTAAACTAACTCTGCTTACCCTGGCAAGACGCCACTCCAAGACACTGGTGCTAGGTGTCTAGAGCTCTGTAGGCTTATAGTTTGAAAGTTAGATGGGAAACTTAAAGTACATTTTCTGCACACACAAAATATATACATATATTACAGAAGACGACAAACTTTTAGCGAGGGCACTTATAGTTGAACCCCCCCAATTCTAGGACGAGTAGTTCCCTACTTGGCCGAGAGGAGGAATCTATACATAAAAAGGGGTAGGCAGCCTTTAGTAGCCACCAGAGACTAGTGTATCTTCCTTATCACTGAGCGTCGGAAGTAAACGATTAGGAAAGTTAGGGCCATAGGTTTTTTATTTAAAAATCAAAGGTACTTTTTTTTTAGTGTGTGTGGTTTGCCTCTTACTACCCAATCAAACTATTCACATATTTATACTGATGCAACCCGCTTTGGTGGTCAAATAGTCTTAGCTCACGACCCGCGGGCTGCATGAAACCCTCTACATGATTGTGTGCGGCCCGCGGACCTCATGATGAACCAACGTGCAATGCTACCCTTTTCTTAACTTTTATGAAATTTAAGGGAATACAACATTTTAAAAACTTGCTCCGGTGGCCTCATGGTCTAAGGCTACGCTGTCGTTTTAAACTAAACTAACAATGACAGGGAGATCGGGGTTCGAAACCTGGTTGGGTGTTCTGAGGGTGGTTTTCCTAAATAGTTTTCTACTCTCCCTCCATGCATTTTGGGTACACTCCCTTTAAAAATATTTAAACTTCCTAATCTCTAATTCATGAGCATAATTAGTACATGTATGTATAGCTTGAAAAGAGAGTAAAACAGGGTGCTGGAAACAAACTCCAGGGAGTTTGAAATAATTTGTGGAAGTCTGGAATGTGAGATTGGTTCAGGGTTGGATTCTCAACAGTTTCACCGTCAGCTGTAAAGCCAAGGCAGCACAGAAGAGGAGTACTAGGGCAATGGGCAGTGAGGTAGTTCCTGTTGCTTTCCTCACTGACCCAGAAAGCATAAATGCATACACCAACTGTGAACTGATTCTACAATTGACACTTCCATCACAGGGACTGTCTGTACATTGAATGTTATTACTAGTATTGTTCATTCCTCTGCACCTTTCATATTTGTCAGAACCATAAGTGAGACTGAGACAGATCAATGAAAGTAACAACCTGCTCTAGCCCATGCAAGGAGATAGTGTATTGTAATCACTATATCTGACCAGAGATGAGTCTGGACTAAATTTCTAAAAATTGTTGAATTCGTGCACCAAATTTACAATGTTTAGAAGCACATGTTTATGTTTAGTTGTTTTCTCCCATAAAAGTGAATGAAACACCTGAGGGCACTTTGCTTACAGAAACACTTTTGTCAATAATAAAAGTGGTTCTGGCACAAGATTTAAAGCCCAATATTTACATACTGTTAGAAAAAAAAAGTTACTAGTGTTTGGTAGATAAACAGGTTTATTATTATGGTTTTATACAGGGGAATACTTTTTTTGGTATGAATATGTTGGAATTATTTTTAATTACGATGATGGCCATATTATGTATTTATTTTAAATGTGGCCCTTGAGGATTTTTAACTATCAATATGGCCCTTATGATCAAACGAGTTTGACACCCTGGTCTATGGTGTCAGTCCCACAATAAATAGGATTGTCAGTGACAGGGAGATCAGGGGTTTGAGTCTCAATCATCTTGTATCAAGGGTGTTTTCTTACTAAATTGTTTCTCATTCTCCTTCTATGCATAAGTGGATACATTTCTTCTCAAATTCTACCTTTACCATACTTATTACAACAGTTTAATCAAAGTATGCGTACAAACTGAATGAGAATAAGACACAGTGAAAAAAAGTTCTTTAAATTGACCCGGTGAGAAGCGACCCATCTTTGATTACATTTACCACCGTGTCTGATTTGCTACAGTTTAATTCACTGTACATGCATTTTCCCAATGTCATTTGTCGGTTTGCTTCAAGCAATATTTAATTAATCTGACTATAGCCTAAGGGCAGTGAACCCTTACCCTGCTGCTGTCAATTAATCGTTAATTGTTGGGTGTTTGGATTATTGAGCCGTGGTGGGGTCAGACGACCCTCGTTTACTAACATAGCCGGACCTAACAAACACTTGCACAGGGCCATGTTGTCTAATCATGCGACCACCCATTGTGGAGAAAGTGATGTCACCACCAGTAGTATGGTCAGACGACCAGAAGCTAAAGCTTGTCTTGTTAATTGCGAGGTCGGGATTCTAGTAAGTCAACCGCAATCTATAATGCAGCGGTAACAATATGTTCAGGTGATTCTGGCTAACGATCTGATGGTTATCAAGCAATGCAGTATTTGTGTGTTGGTGAGGTGTAATTAGTCGCAGGGCAACAATAGCTTGAGGTACAAGGAGAATTAAACATTGCAAAGACAAAACATGTAATGTTATAAACAGGTTCTGAATTGTTTACAAATATGTTTACTAACTAGTTGAGAAAGAAACAATTGCTATTACATATTTCAATAAGTTATACATGACGAAGGATAGGGCAGGAAAATGCATCACAAAAATATATAAGTTTAACAAATAAGTTTATTAAAAAGTAAATAACAAGAAATAGAATTGCATATGAGTGACAAGATTTTTATTGAATTAATTAATTATAACTGTACTTTGTCATGGAGGTAGAAACCATTAGGTACGATGAATTGGTATAATTACTTTGTCCACAAGGAACCAACAGAGGTAAGATAGAACATTTAGTTTAGTTTAATAACTCTAGAAATAGAGATATTTGCTCTTACTCAAATGATGAGTCTGCCATGACTCAGCAAAAGTAAAAATGTAGAATAAAGTTTTTAGGCAATAAACAAACAAACAAACAAACAAACATTCTAGTCAGGTTAATAACAAACTAATACCTGAGAGGTCTAATCAAGGAAAATAGTGAAACAATTGAGAAAAGAAACATAGCATCAAATTCAATATTTTTAGAATTACTAAGGACAATATAATTTACGTTAACTTGCTTGTATCAACCCTCAAGGAGAGTTATGAAAAACTAAAGAATTATTTCCTATAAGAGGAGCTTCCACTATACAAATAATAGATGATTAACAATCAGGCATCTACACGGGAATTTACTATGGCCGGTCATTTTCTAATGAGTACTCCCAGAGCAATCAATAGTAAATTTATACATCTACCCAGAGTTGGGGTATACAATAGCTAATAATAACTATCTTTGAACCCTAAGATAAATAAGGCGCCTGAATGGGGCCGAGAGAAAGCATTATCCTCGCGGACCACTACTTCCCTCTAGTAGTGCTCCCACAGGTTGCGCACCGTATATAGCTACTCAAACAAGGCTGTAATCGTGACTGCAACTAGATGATCTGATTGTTAGCATAAAGAGATTCTAAACGAGATCCCACTGTTTAGGATGTCATAAAAATATAATGATGACTTAAGGACTTATATAAAGGAGATTTAATTCATGGACTCAGTATATTCAATCACCTATACATGTATAGAGTATAGAACCCTCGTATTTAAACTCTGTCTTATGGGCATAGGGAAATGATTGTCAGACTATCTGACACAAGAAACTATATCTGATGGACATAGAAATTAGCGTCAGACATCCTGACTACATAAACCATGTCTGATGGACATAGAAAAGTAATGTTAGACACACTAACAAAATACACTATGTCTGATGGACAAAGATAGCAACGTCAGATATACTGACAAGACACTTAATGTCTAATCGATATTGAAAATAAAGCAAAATATTCTAATATGTGAAACTATGTCCGAGGGACATAGATAGCGACGTCAGACATTCTGACATGACACTCAATATTCTCAGAAGAGGCTTCCTCTGCGACGTGGCGGTGAAACCGACGCCTGACACATCGTGGCCACCAGTAGTCTTCAGAGCTGAAGTTGTATGGAGTAATTCTTTCTCTGGTGAATAAATACAATGGAATACAAAAAAGTGACCCACGGGCAACCTGTTGTATAGCAAAAGAACATGGACAGGACATGGAGATTTAAGGGGACAAGGGGGGGGAGTTGCGAAATAAATCCACCTTCTCACTAATGCTGTCAGCCGGAGTGACGAGTCGAGACAATGATCTTTCTTTTCTTCAACGTGCGCCCCTCGATCCAAGAGGTAAAAATGCTCACGACACTGAGCTAGTGAGCTGGAGCAATGTACCTCAATGCTTGGGCTTTCCCAGCAACATCAATTCAGAGTGAGTCGCCACTTGTCTCTTCTTATTAGAATAGATTAGTACTTATTATCTTGTTTTAATTGTCTTTATGGAATTTTGAGTGTAGATGTCATATCATATAAATGACAAGCTACAGTTCCAAGTGTCACATAACTAAACCAGTAACCAAAAATGGGTAATTTCAGTCACTGTGGCACTTTAAATGCATCTTGATATAGTTTGTTATTAATTAAGCCTGTGTTAACCCAAGATTTTCAATTTCAAATTATATATTATTGAATAGCTTGAAATGAAAATATTTAAAATCCAATTTGAACTTTTTATAGATAGTCTAATATGTTTAGAATGCAATTCAAATTGGATATTTTATAATTAATCTCTTTAGAATTTAATTTAAATTGAATATTTTATACTTAATATTTTTAGAATCCAATAGGAATTGAATATTTTATAATGAACATGTTCCAAATTCAATCTAAATAGAATGTTTTATAGTAAACATGTTTCAAATACAATCTAAATTGAATGTTTTATAATGAACACTTTTCAAATAAAATCTAAATTGAATGCTTTATAATGAACCTGAAAGTTAATTGAAACACTTACAAAAGTACGCCACCTATCCAGTCCCCCTCATTACACTCCATCTCCTTCAGGTCCATTCTAATGTTATCCTCCTGTCTAGGTCTTTCCAAGGTTCTAGAATTTCATATTCACACTGCATGTCCTGCCCATTGCAATCTGTGATATTTGATTATCCAAAAAGTGTCTTGTGATGAGTAGAGGGTATGTAACTCATCACTATGTGACCTCCTCCAATCCCCAGTAGCATTATCCCTTTTTGAATCAAATATCTTCCTGAGCACCTTGTTTGATCACACCCTAAATTTGTTCTCGGCATGTAAAGTGAGAGATCCTGTTTCACACTCATAGAGAACTGGTAGAATTATTGTTTTATATATGGTGAGTTTTACATTCCTTAAAAACAGGTGAGATGTCTACAATTTACTGACCGAGTAATAGCTCTAATATTAATGTTAAAACTGATAATAAATAAATGTACTTAAAATTATAACAATAAATAATGGAAAACACATNCCACCGAAATACTACTTACTTATTTCGATGGGCAAATGGTCTAAGTCTCGCAATACATGGGGATGAGGATGACAGAGAGACCCGGATTCAAATTCCAGTCGGGTGCACAGATCCCCCCCCCCCCCCCAAACAAAAACAAAAGGTTGACCACATAAATTATTTGATAAAAATTCTTTGGTAAAAGGAACTTTATCTAACTGTCATTGCCCAAATAAAATCAACTCTTACTATCAATTCCATTTTGTTTAAAAAAAAACCTCTCAATTATATGAAATAATCAGAAACAATAAGGATAATGAATAGAAATCAACACAAACAAATATAATGAATAAATAAAAAGTGACACCTATGCAACAAAGCATTCAAATCAGTGCAAAACTGAGTGTTACCAACATTTTAATATAATACAACGAAACACATTTCTTGCATCAGACATTTTATAAAGATAAAGATCCATAGTTACATTAATAGGTAGAACTTTGGCACAAATTTTTGATAGTATGTTCAATCTTACTGACTAGTTCATACATTCAATCTAATCATCATCATCATCAACTGTTTCCAGCCTTTGGCCGGGTGAGTTTAGTAAAATTCCTCCATCTTATGGAGGCCATGGAAATAAAGTTTGTGAGGCGAATGATATATATCACGAGGAGAAACAGGATTAGGAAGGAAGTTGTCTGGGAAAGAGTGGGAGGAGAGAGAGAGTAAGTACATGAGAAAGAAGAGGAAGCCTAAAGATGTCAAATTTGAATCCTTAAATTCTTACTGGTGTCATATTAATCTAGAATCCACAATTTTCGATACCTCAATTCTTAGTTTTTAAATAACAAGAAACGAAAGTTTTGGTCTTTAAAGTCCCTTTTTATTTAATTTTAACTTTAACGAAATATGTTTTGAAAGGAAATTTCTGTGATTTTTGAAACTTACAATTCACAGTTCTAGAACAACACTTTGTTGGAAACCTTAAACAATATTATCACAGCTATATCAACCAATTTAGCCTTTTTTATTGAAATTCTACTACAAAAACCCTGTAACACTTCAATAAAAGTATTAAACTTTATTATTTAACAATGCAAGTTTTGTAAAAAAAAATGTAATTTTTTTTTAAAAACTATAAACTGTTGATTTTAGAAAACACAGTAATTTTCCTACAAGAAATAAAATGGTCAAAATAATTCAAATAGTGTAGATACAGTCAACAAAACGGTAATATTACGAATTGTGGTAGTTTCTCAATGTGTCCATTGTTAGTGCTTTTTGCTGTTTCCGTTTAGTACTAGCAAACGGTATATATACTCAACAAGACTTTAGTGTTCTAGTGAACTTGCACAAAACAAAGATGGCCATATGAAGTGTTTTTTTACTACACACTTTTGTTATTTGTTTTAATACAAATATGTTATAATACTGCATGTAAATAAAACAAACATTATTAATTAAGGTAGTTTGATGTCTTTTTAGTAAATATTGGACCCGTAGTTGCTTCAAACCTTGATTTGGCTTGGAAAATACTATCAGCTTCAACTCGGTTTCAAAAAAAGAATTTCGGCTATCATGAAAATATTAACAGCAAAAATATTCAATGTTCTATTGTAAGCTATATCATGGTGTAATAATGCAAGGTTAACTTGATATCTTACAGGGAAAACAAAGAATAAATTACAAATCAATACTCTTATGCAAAAAATCTGAAGTAAATGCAATGTAAGTTGTGATAATTTATCAGATTAAAATTAAAGATTTCAAACAATTGTGTAATAAAACATATTCTAAGGTAATTTGTAATAAAGCACTAGGCTAAATCATGGTTAAAATTAGAAGGGATTGCCAGCACACTTACCTTGGTACCTTGGAGTAGAGATTGTTTATATAAAACACTAAAAAACATACCAACACATTTTTAAGAACAAGCTTACACCGTCACAGACAGCTCCATCTGGTCGAGAATGTAGAATCACACCAATCTCACCAAGTAGATGTGCTGGCTAGTCCTCTTAAATAAAACATACTAAGTTATCTTAGTGTATAATATTTATAAATAAGCATAATGATTTATTTTCAATAATAGACCACTTAACCAAAAAAATATATTCGAACCCCAATTCAACTTCGAGAATATTTTATAAATATTTGGGTTTGCTTCAAATATAAAAAGTGGACTTTTTACAGCCCTATTAATTATAAATAGGTTTTTGGCTAAAATATCAGTCTGTGCCTATATCAGTAAAATCTATAATCTTATACATGAGATAATGTACTGGAAAGAGTGTTCGTAACAAATAGACTAAAACAAAAATGGCTTTCACACTGAAAATAGCAACACTAATAATTAACACTGGTACCATGGAACAAAGAGGTAATAGTTGTCTCTTACACTTTCGTATAACACTTGTATCCAAGTTTGTTAAATTAAAACTCTTCTGAAAGGAATGTGAAACATTAAAAACAACTTCCTAAAAAAGCGGAATCAAACGCGTTATAATCTCTTTTTTTAAATTCCGTTACTGTTTCCAGACTGTGGTCTGGGTCAGTTTTTTTTTATTCAAGCCATATATTTTCCGCTATCATCTGGCTAGGTCTATCATAGCCTTATAATCTAACTCAAGACTAGGACGGGCACAATATCCAGTCCCCAGCCTTTACTTTATCAATGTGAAAGTGTAAACTTACATTTCACTATTGATACATTTTTGGTCATGCCGGGAATCGAACCCAGGACCCTTATCTCAATAGGCAGACATGCTACCAACTGATCTAAGGTGTCGGATAAGTTATACTCTCTTTGATGTATAATTAATAGTACTAGCACATTTAATTATTTATTGATTATATTAATATAATAAATATTTACTCATTGTATGTCACTCATGTAGATTTCAAAACTATATCTACTCCCAAATAAGTTAAACAGATAAACCCTTAAACTGTAAATCAATTCTTAAGCTAATATTAAAATTAATAAGTTCAACAAGCAAAAGACAAGCCACCACCTTCAGTGGCAAAGAATTATTGGAGGGTCAAAGGGTGGTAAAAAGGGGGGGACAAATTCAAATATAATTTTTCCATGGCACAGATATACCAAGAATTAATTTAATAAAACACAACATGTTCTAATGCCCCACTCTCGCAATAGACTGGATTGTGTATTACGAAGAGATTGCGGATTTGAATATCGGTCGTGTTTACTCAGAGAGGTGTTTTCTAAATGATCTTCACACTCTCCCTTCAAGCAAATGCTAGTACAATTCCTTCAAATTAAATATTCTTCATACCTAACACATTAGCATAATTATCTCATACATAGATAGCACAAACAGGTCATAAGACACAATGACAAAAAAAATTAGAAACATTCTTTAAAAAAAGATTAAAACCCAAGTTGGAAATATATTGTGCAGTGTGCAAGAAACCATAAAAATAAACCTAATTAACTTGACAGTCAGTTCTCATAATCATTAAGATTTTAATAAAAAATAGCTTAGTATTTTGATTATATATTGAATCCTTTTTTATTATGTTAATATCACAGCTATTAAGGCGAATACATAGTACATTTGAACCTAATTATAATATCCCTCGATAATATGATGCTTTGTAGGAGTGTGCAAATCTTTGAAATTAACCTCAACTTTATTTAGAAAAATTCAGGCTTCATTATTGAAAGTTGAAATACCCGATTTATGGTCAATTATTGCCACTCTTAAGCTGTACTTATATGACTCACTTCAGTGACCCCGTGGTTTGAGGCGCTACTCTCGCAGTAGACTAGACTGCCAATGATGGGGAGATCGGGGTTCAAATAGTGGTTGGGTGTAATAAGGGTGGTCTTTCCAAAATGGCTTTCCACTCTCCCTCCATACAAACGAGGTACACTTCCTATATAGCATTCCTCCTCCCTAAAAACATTAGCGAAGTGAGCGGGTCAGGACAAAAACATGATAAGCCTCATTTGATGAAAAAATGTTTTAGCAGCGATTTCTGGTAGCTTATATCTTGGACTGCAAGTTGCTTTTATAACTAGGCATAACTTTGAGGATAACTAATATTGACAAACATTAATTTTATATATTTTGTATAGCTAGAATTACAAATTTCATCATAGTGGGGAGGGAATGTGGAAAACCATTTTGGAAAATACGGCCCTCATTACACCCAACCGAGATTCAAACCTCGATCTTCTTGCCATCGATAGTCTAGTCTTTGTGAGAGTAGTGCTTAGATCATGCTCAAACCAAAGCGGGTCCAAGTAATTGAATTGTAAATTGTGATCATAGTTTAATTCATCAGTTCAAAGCAAAATATTAAAAACAATTGGTGCAATAAAACATTTTTCCAAGTAATTTTAGTGCTTAAAGCTATATCAATAACTCCAATATAATATTTTTTCAATCAGAAAACACTAACAAAAAAATTCAAACTTCAATTTGTCTTTGAGAATGTTTCATATATTCAATTCGAGTTCACCTTGAAATGAAAAAAAGTGACTTGGTACACCCCTACTGCTTTGGCTATAATCCCCCAGAATAAAATAAAATTGGCTATGCCAGTCGATGCCCCACAGAATCACATATCAATATAATTAACTATTTAATTAAAGTAGTACCAATGGAGATGATGCATATCTATGGTACAAACACAGTTTTAAAAATCAACAGGTAGTCAGTCAGACATATAAAATACTACTCTTCTGAGAGAACTGCATGCCTACTATCGCTTGTTTTCGTGAGGTAAATCTTCTCTTAAATATACGACAAAATTGGCAATGCTGGTTTGTTAATGTTGCCAATAGTTCCTTCTCACCCCAGCACACCACCTTCAGACATAACTTAAAGCAAGGAGACTTGGCAACATCTAACCGAGAAAAAGAGCAAAGATTTACAATTTTCTCCGGTTCACTCAGCGCAGATACTGTATTCAGTGTCTATTTAAATATAAATATAAAGTTTGGTATATTTAAATGTTGATTATTTCATAAACTTTTATACATTTAAACAATGTTTCCTAAGATGTGCATTAAATACCATTTATGGAGGTTGCACTTGTCAAAATCAGATCGCCGATATTATTAATTTAAATGTTAGTTTGTAATTAAATTTGATATTAAGAGATGGGATACTCAAATCCTATGGTATTCAATAAATTTGAGATTTGTAAAAATCTCAAAAAAGCTTTTCGAATACAATAATTATGAATACCTTTAATGCAAATAACAATTTTAAGACATTGGTAAAAGGAATTATATAGACTTATGTAATTGGGAGGGTAATAAAATCACAAAAAAGAAGACGAAATTATATCAATATAATTAATTTAATAAAAAAACAAGTGTTCTCTCTGTTGTTTATGAGGTAATAGATATGACAAACATAATATTGTTTGTTGGTGCCCTTAAACATATATTTTTTAAATTAAATTTTAAATATTTTCACATTAAATAAAATTGTAAATAGTTAAAGATTCACCCACCTCGGTGTTATAGTTGGCTAATGCGCTAGATTCGTGTTGAGGTAGACTGCCGAGAACAGGGAGATTGAGGTTCAAATCTCGGTCTGTTGAACTGGGGGTGGTTTTACCTAAATGTTTTTCCACTCTCCCTCCACACCAATGCGGGTTCACTTCCACTAATTCGACCTTCCCAATACCTAATCCATTAGTGTAATTAGTACTTAAGCGTATAACCCAAAAGGGTAGTAAGCGATGCCAAATAAAAAAAAGTTAAAGATTTGAGAATTCGAAAGAAAAATTTTAGATTCGGATTCGAGAAACATGGGATTCAACCCCTCTCTATTTGATAAAGTTTTTTGAAAAATAGTAAGGGGCTGTCATAATTTAAATAATAAAAGTAGAGTACTGCTTCCCCTAACTACCGAAGGTAAGTGAAATTGATTGTTTTAATTAGGGATGTGCGAGAACAATTTTTTCAATTCGAGACGATCTCTAGATGAGGATATAAAAAAGTAACGAGATACGAGAAAACGTCCTTTGAAAGTAAAAAACTAAAAAATTAGGTTTATTAAAGTAAATATATAGTTTATAGAGTTCCTTTTCAACATATGAGTTGGTGCTTGCTTTAGATTGTCTTATATATAGTTCATTCAAACACTTGAGATACCTGATACACAATTTAAGTGCAATTAATAAAATAGTGATAGGTAGTTAAAATGAACATCATTTATGATTTAATTTTGTAGTGTAACAGCATATATCGTCAAAGTTTGTTATTGAAAAACAATATTTATAACCAAAACATTTCTTAATGAAAGTTGTTTGGGGAAGGGAGCGGGGAGGGGGATGCGACCTTTTTTTTTGTTATTACGGTATTATAGGAAATAATAAATTTCCGGTTTGGTTTTATAGTTTCTTAGGACCATTATTTGCTTTTTTTTTATTTCTCAAATATTTAAAATTCATTTTTTAGCTTTTGAGTCTCATACATCCCTAGTTTTAACCATTGTTTAACGTTACAATTTGCTTAAACCATACTCTGTGTGTACTGTATTTTTCTTATGTCGATACCATACTCAGTGGTGTGTGGAGGAGTGCTTCAAGGGCAGTAGAGCTACTTAAAACTGTACCTTGTGATATGTTCTCAGCCAATCAATCCCTATTTGAGCAATCACTCACAGGATATGCCCTACATACCTTACATGGCAATGTGTTACTGTTGATTCCCAGTCAAAAGACGACCATACACAGGTGTCTGTTCATTCCCACGAGAAATAATGGCGCGTTGGAACAACACAAATATCTCGCACAAAAGAACGGCATTGGGGAAAAACCTCTTGCCCACACACAATAAGAAGTCACCACAAGTGGTTGTCTGTGATTGAATTTGACATTTTGTTACCAAGGAAAAGAATGTGTATGTTTATGGACAAAAACTGTCATATATAGTGTAATATGGAATTGCACAGTGTCATGTATAGATTTACAACAATATTATATAATCCTGTGACATTTATAGTGGTGTGATAAAGATAAGGTGAAGTGACAATGATCATGTACAAAAGAAAAAGATGCATTGTTGCCTTGCTGCTAATGTGAAGCAACTGGAAAATAGGACATTTCTGGCAAAAGAAGTGGCTAGCTGAAAGGCAAAAGCATTGTAAAAATTCTTACGCTCTTTTTGGAACGAGCCCCTCATTAACTGTAATTTTTAGCAACAAAATCTTTGACCGGCTTTTGCATCTACTTTGCGCTAAAATTATACCAGGGCATCATATCCAGCATTTTTAAATTTCTTTTTACATACTCTTTATATTTCACTTTCCATAATGTCAGGCACACCTTATAACGTTCTATAAATTTGGTTAAAAGTTATTTGCTAGCATGACAAATGCCAGTCATGTTTCATACAATACAGTAGGTATAAACTTAAACACTCACCGAGTAATCATAGTTCTAGCAAAAGCGCGTGGCATGTATTATTGCAATATAAACCGTAGAGGAAACGACACTCCAATGGAAATAACATCCCAAACTTTTCTGCGCTCAATTGTGGCGCGTGAAAACTTTCACTAAGACAGTCTTTCCCATGTGATTCGAGAGATGCCATTCTTTCTCGTGGGAAAGAACGTGTGTGTATGAGTGTTATACCGAGTGATTAAAATAATTCACAAGTACAATTTAAACTAACTCTCCTTATCTTGGCAACCAGGGAGTTCATACGCCAAGCCCCCGACTCCGACTTCTTCATAAATCACTAAAGGATATTAATTAGTAATTTACTATAGTAAAATGGTCAACACAGATTACTTCATGAGAAGCTTCTTTGGCATTGTGAATATATATTTAAATAAATTTGGCAATCCAAATCATAGATTTTGGTCCATAGTAATAAAAAACTATAAAATAATGTTGTGATATTATAAATTTTTATTTTGAAGTCGGAGTCGGTACATATGAGTTTCTTTAGATAAGTTAGAATAAAGTTTCATTGTTTTCTAGTGCAAATCATCACTATAGAAATAGTAAATACAGTGTTAAATTCAAAATTTAACTTGGAAAATAATTACCCATTTTTATAAGCTATAAGTTAAAAAAAAATTCAGTATTTCTATTTACATAGTTTTGAAGGTACAATTAATATTTTTTAATTTGTCAAAGTAAATTGATTGGAATACTTTTCCAAACCTGCAGTAGCTGTTAGATATGTTTGACTATAATCTGAGCGCCACCGCTCGGCTCCGTGGCAAACACAAACATATTCAAATCTTTCCCCTTTATGGTGGGGTTTGTCTCATAGAACCTTTCTTTTAGCATCTTGATGTATGACTCCACAGTGTCCTTGGTTGTCAGGGCCACAACGCAGCCACCCCAACTAAAATCATCACACCACATGAATAACAGCAATGGAATCTTCACATCCTTGAAGATATTAAAGATTCGAAAATTCAAGAAAATATTAGATTCCAGATTTGAAAAAGAAATGGGCGGGTCAATGAGTAAAATGCTGGGGTACTAACAGGTTAGTGACTCACAATACACGGAGTCTACCTAGTTGGTGCCACTTAGCCTCTCCTACTCAATAATAATGTACCCCAGGATATGGGTAATCTGGTGGAGGTTGGGTTGAAACCCAGAGGAAACCATGTCAGGTGCAGACGAGAGACAGGATATTGGTCAGGGCCAAAACCAACAAGCTTGGAACGGGATCTGGCCAGTTGGCTCCTGGCTGGGTGGTCTGGGAGTGAGAGCCAAGTCATCATCAGCACCCATAGCCTAATTTAGGGGAATTTACCACCAAGAGAAAGTCTACCTGAGGATCTATACGCGGCAGCCCCGCTACTCAGGTGTAGGCCACAACCGGTTTATTAAGCTGGTGGCCGAAAACAAACTAAAATACTCAAGAAAACATTGTAAAATGCCAGATTGTAAAAACTGTTATAGAATTCTAATACTTTTTAATGGTGGTTCAGTCCCAACACAATTAGGTATATGAAAAACTTAATCAGACCCCAGAACATTACTTTAACACTTAAATGAATGTATGAATGTTAACATTTAGTTACTATTTCTATCATCTAGGGGAAAACAGTTCACACTTTACACTGCTGCCACTGGATCAAGAGGTAATAGTTATCTTTCAGGAAGTTGCTTTGCGCATTTTACATTCCCTCCTGATGAGTTTCAATAGAATGAAACATAAGTTGAGGGATTTATTAGTAGTGATCGATTTCCTTAAAGAGGCAGCAATGTAACGTATGAACAACAGTAGACTCACAATTTTCCAGGGTAATTGAGGGGAGAGGAAGCGCAGATAAAAGAAATCACAAAAATATGTTTCCCTGTATATACATTATATACTTAATGATTTAATGAAATAAGTCCTTTATTCACTTGTTTCCTCTTTGAGTGTTGTATTAATTGTCATTACTTTTCAGTGGATGCATTCAATGTGTTTGTAAAGAGTCATCCCTCTTCTTCAACGTTGTCAAGTCGGCACACAATCTTCAGCCTTCAGTGCCTTGGCTACTGACTAGCTTTATCAGCCGAGATAAGCTCTGACTCTCCTTCTTCCTCCACTTCCCTATCTATTTTGCTAGTCTCAGCAACGGTGGCTGTATCGGTTGCGACATATATATAGCCATCGCAAACCAGTTGATCTGCCCCCAGTAAATCTAGACTTTACTGTATGTTCATCTTTTCAATGAAAAAGCCATATTGTGTTCATTCCCTGTTTTATGTCTATATTTTGAGTATATTTTTACTTTTAAATGAATCAGCTACCGCATGATGCTTGTGTTTATTAAAATTGATTATCAAGCCAGCTTAAAGTGAAGAGGTTCTTTGTGGACCATCTACTCACCCTGCTCCTGTTAGCCGACATCCTAAAGCAATGCCATCAGACAGTGCCACCAGCCTGTCAAGTTCTGGGTGACTACACTCATACAATGTTTTCAAACTTTCATGGCTCTTTGACATCAATTTTCCCAACTGCTTTAAAGCTTTCTCAGCGGGCATCTGTTCTCTGCATATACCGCAAAATATATCCACGCGTTGCGCTTCTGTTGACAAAATATGTCAAATTTAATAGTAATAATTAATATTATTATAAAACGCGTGAGATTCAAATGAAATGGATTAAATATGGTCATAGACAGTTTTAGAAAACATATTAGTATATTGAAATGTATTATTTTTAATTTAAAAATAAAAAAATGGACATGAGAATCAAACACAGGACTTTTGGCTCAGTATGCCAATGCTCTATGTGCTAAGCTATCTACGAGTTGTTCAGGTGCTAAATAATGAATAAAATAAATAATAATAGAGGGAGGTTTGAATAAATTATATCATTTGATTCCACTGAAATGCATTGGTGAATTTAGATTTAAATGTTGACCATTTCAATGATACCAAAGCATCGGTAATATTTACTGTGAAACGTGCAATGCAACTTCCTTTAAAAAGGAAACCAAAAACCACAAGAATAAAAGGGAAATGGGCAAAGTGACAGGCCAAATAAATAGGAACAGTTAAAAGAATGATTAACATCAAAAAGAACAAACACAGGAAATAGAGAAATTGGATGTGAAAAAAATATTTATATATGTTTAAAAAAAAATCCCCAATAGTAAAATCAACTAAATTGGCCCTTAAAACCAGTATTGAATCAGCATTAAGATTAAATTTTGTGAAAGAAGAATAGAATAACAATATGTTGTTCTAAGTTGATCAGATATTTCAAAGAGATTTTTTATTCAAAACATTTGACATATATGTCATGAAAAGGTATGTAAAGCCTTGCCCCTTTAACATATATTCTAAATGAGCTGTGCAGATTTTTTATCCCAATTGGTAGAACAGTTGTGGTCCAAACTAAAGTTCAAGTGTTTGAATCCCTGTCAAGAAAACATTTTTCCAATCTAAGGAAGTGCTGCATAGGGCACATTTTGTATCCATGTTTACACGTAGTTAAACAGGAAGGCTGGAAGAGATTGTTGATTTAATGGAAGAGAGGAAGCTGGATGTGCTTGGATTGAGTGAGACGGAGTGGAGAGATAGAATTAAGAAAAAAGTTGGGGTACAGGGAAAACATGAGATGGTGGAAAAAGCCAGATTGAGATGCCATGGTCATGTAATGAAAATTGAAAAAAGAGAATTATGGAGATGGGTGACCTGGTGGTCCAGGGGAAAGGTGTCGGACTTCTGTGCTGAAGGTCCGGGGTTCAATCCTCGGTCCCGGCACAGATTTATCTGATTGCCAAACCCTTCCTTCACCTCTGACAAGATGTGTATTAATTACAACTTGTGAATGTGGGGAATGCCAGGCCTCCACCGTGGTTCGGATTCCACGTTAAACTGTAGGTCCTCCATTTCATCTCACAATCACCCTAATATTACACATTAGCGTAAGTGCGTATAACCCGAATGGAAATAGTAAGACGCGATGCTAATAATAATAATGATGATGATGATGATGATGATGATGATGATGATGATAATAATAATGGAGATGAATTACTAAGGGAAAAGACAAGGAAGACCGAGAGAGATGGGAGGAGTAGATAACAGCAAGTGTAAGAGTGAGGGGAGAAGAATGGTGGAAGGACAGAAAATGATGGAAGCATTTTACTTAACTGACCTGGCCACAGGCTTGAAACAGTTGTTGATGATGATGAAGTTTATATCTGTACGGTTTAAATTAGAGCTCACCTTGCAACACATGTAACGCTCGATCCCGGAGCTTGAATTCGTTAGTTTGCCAAATGTTTTGAGGCACAAATTTTGTATTCAGCTCAGACTCAGTGAGTCCAAGAACGGTACAAATCTATAAAAGAATATTAAAATGTAAAATCGAATTAATGGATAGCAGTGTTCAAAGACACCTAAGTTAGGTAATAACTTTTGAAATTATTAATCACCTCATCATTCTTAGCCTTTAGTAATTTGGATGTATCACTTGTATAGTAGGATTCTGTTAGAAGGGGCCTTTAAGAAAATACAAACTTTTTTTTGACAACTTTGATAGCATTTTACTTTATTATCAGCTTTTTTTTTGGTGGTCAGTGTTCTTGGCTAAGAATCCAGAGGTCTCGGATCAGATCCCAAGCGCTTCCCACTCTATCCGCAGATGTTGGCATTATCTTTGCCAACAGAGAGCAGCGACCTGACTGCCAATGACAGGGAGAGGTTTAAATCCCAGGCAAGTATACTGAGGGTGGTTTTCCTAAATGGTTTTCCACTCTTACTCCACACAAATGCAGATGCACTTCCTCTAAATTTAGCCTTACTGATCACCAATACATTAGCTTAATTAGTATATATGTGTAAAACCTGAACAGGTAGTAAAACGTGATAAGAAAAAAAATGGCAGCCGCTTGGTGGGTATGGTTTGATGTTGGGCTGACGTGATGGATTATTGTTATTATTGTTATTGTTGTTATTATTATGTGATTTTAACTGCCCCAAAATTGATTGGAAATATCATCATGCTCAACACATTTCTACATTAAATTAAAAGCTACTCAACTTCTTGCTTCGACTAACATATTAGGATTAGAACAACTTAACGAAGTTGATAATGACACTAACCTCCTTGACCTTGTTTTTGCTAATTTCAACCACCCCTTAGTAACTCATAGCTCTCAATCACTAGTAAATATTGATTTAGCACAACCGCCCTTATTGATTTCACTTGATGTACCTATTGCTACTAAAATTAATGACAGCCCCACCACATATATTGACTATGCACGTGGTGATTACCTTAATCTTTACAATGACCTGGCCATTGCTGATTGATCTTGCGTTTATTCTGCTACGGATGTTAATTTAGCTGTAGATGATTTTACCAATTTAGTCCGAAGGAAAATCAAAACACATATTCCTCAAATTATCATTCTTAACTCATCCAAATATCCGAATTAGTTTCCTTCTACTCATATAGGCTACTATATTAGGG
>CABFVX010001310.1:0-26793 GCA_902151425.1 Timema shepardi | reverse complement strand
AGACTCTGCCTTAAACTATGAGTGAAGAATGACCATGGGCACGGGACGAATCCTGGATAGCTCAGTGGTAAGAGCAATGGCGTACTAAGCCGAAGGTCCCGGGTTCGATTCCCGTGTCCAGGTGTCGTTTTTCAATTTTCAGAATATGAATTCTAGATTTGTGAATTCAACTTTTATTATAAAATAAAAGCTAAACTCAAAGAGTCATTAGAGGAAATCCCTTATCAATAATTTATCACTAAGAGGTTCTGCCTATAATATCTAAATTTTATATTATTCTGATTTATTTTTTGCACATTGTTACTACTTTTAACCACTCTTAGTTTTTTGTTATTATTGCTATTTTTTATTATAATCATTATTAATTACTTTTTTTTGATAACTATTAATCATTATTTAGGCATTTTTGTTTATCTTATTTTCTCATGTAAAATATATGTATTTGTAAGGTACTTGTGTACTTTCAGTGCTGGCCTGTTATAGGTCCTACAACTGTTGGCCAGCAATATAATAAAGGAAATTGAAATGGAAACAACAGCAACAGCTGCTGCTACTGCTACTGTTGTTATTGTTATTATTTTTATTTATTATTATTATTATTATTATTATTATTATTATTATTACCAAGGTACCATATTGATTCTACCTATAAAAAGCAACAACTGCAAATGAAATAGCTCGGCTAATCTTTTGAGATACTGTTCTTATTAACATGTTTTTATGATACTATTACTTATTGTAACTTTTTTTTGCCTTATGTCATGCTAACTGTCAAATCTATTATGCATTTAATTACAATATGTGAGTAAGGATGAGTAAATTAGAAGGTACATGAAATGTAACAGCATTTGCATTGAGGGATTGAGAAACCATTTAGGGAAAAATCATCCTCAATACCCTGCACCAAGTTTGAAGCCCATTTCTTGAAAACCAGACTAGATGCGCCTAACATTTAGTTTTCATGTTCACCAATGATGGTACTTACTAAAACGGCTTCCTGTATTTACTTAATACAAGGTGATAAAACTAAACTGTACAACACCGGTAAAAAGTTGTAGTCGACAGCTATTTAAATAATTATTTTCAAATATTAAATTTATTATAATTTATTACCTCTTGCTTCATGTAAGGTTTCTCATGTAGAGCCTGTTTGGCGAGCTCAATCATTTCAGAAAGCCCGACACCCAATTTTTCCTGAAGTTCTGAAAAACGATTCACATCAATTCCAACGACATTGCGAAATTTGGCCATTACCTAGAAAACAAACATATTTTAACATGTTATTAAATTGAACATAAAAACTTGTTAAACACCAAGTAAATAACTTTCCCGAATTACAATAAATATTATCAATATTGTAATTACAAGTTGTTAGGAGATAATAATCCAATATTGTATAGTATATTATAAGAAAGAGAGTTTGTATTTGAATATATTATTTTTCGATTATTTCAAGCTTGAATTGTGTGTTGCATTTCAAAAATTAATTTTAGTAAGGTTTTGTGCATGTGGCATAAGCAAATCATAGCAAATGGATTAAAAAAACAGCACAATGCTTTAAAAATGTATGTGGGGTTTCTATTATGATATATTATTTTTACATAAACAATATCACAAATATTCTACAACCCTTACTTTAAGAGCTGAAGAAACTTATCTGTCAGATCCCCAGCTGTAGCTTTTGATAGGTTTTATCGGTAGGCCTACCTATATCAGGGGTGCAGAATATGTCTGAACGAATGAATGAGGTTGGGGGGAAATTAAAGCAGTCCTGGGGAAATTTGGGGCAGGGAAAAGTCCCAACAATTTTGTTGATGCTTTTAGTACATTCTGGTTCTGATATGGTAGTTTCATTTGTATGAAAAACAAAGGTTTATGACACTCAACACCCACACTATCAGTATGTGCCATAGTGAGACAGTGTCGATGTAAGCACAAAGAGTTGTGGTGTCTAGGGGTTAAGGTAATGTGTCAGAGGTTGAGATAAGGGGCAAAGGAAAAATCTAATAATTCGACCTGGCTAATGGCGTGATTGAGTGATGAGTCATCAGTCACCTACCCTACCACGAGTGTTTGGTAGCTATGGCGGACAGACTGGGGAGGGGAGGGAAGGGTGAGCGAGGTTTTGTTTTAGTTTGAATTCAGTCACCTGTTATATCGTGGCCTAATTACACGGCGATGTGCGCAAAGTTTATTTAAACTCGTGACATGCGTATTGTAATAATTGTGTAGCAATGAAATTGTTGTTTTTAGTGGACCTATTAAGGTTTGTACAATAGATATATGTTTACAAAAAATTAGATGTTTTAGTGAAACAAATGTTTATTATATCGACTTTTAAGAGCAAACACGATGTCAACTGTGCTTATTGTGAATGGTGTGGCAGACATGATGAGCTCGGATATCACGTATCTAATAAACATTCCCTAGAAAAACCTAGAAGTAAGGATTAAGGGAGTATTGCAAGTTTTGTAAAATGTAAACTATGCAGTAGTGGTGAGTCTACAAAAAAATGAAACGTCTATGAAAATCAACAACTAAACCAAGGCCTCCCGGAATTACACTTCATTGCCTCTTACTCTTGAGATGTAAAATTAAATGTTGGTACAGGTAGACCTACTGGTATCAATGAACAATTAATAACAATATGTAATGCACACAAGGAAATGAGAAGGTTGCTAATTTTGGGAGACAACATTTTTTATAAGTTAGGTACTATAAAATTAACTATGATTACAATATATATAGAAATTTGATTTTCCAAACTATATAGTAGGTAATAATCCTTATTCCCTTCAGCCTCTATAAAATAATCATTGTTTTATTTTGAATGCTATGGTTTTCGAGGAATTTTTTTTATGAAAATGTTATGTTCTGTGGGAATATTAGATCTCTGAACATATTCTGCACTCCTGACCTATATATATATATATATATATATACATATACACACACACACACACACACACCAATAATATATAATACAGTGAAATGTTGTAAATTTTGATTGCATAGAAATATGTAATTTCTAGAGGTGAATTGACTCCTATATTTCTTTAATTCGAATTTTAAATTTTCTTTTCAATCTTGAATTTATATTAGAATTCTCGAATCTTTAAAGATGCACAATTTTGGTTAATTTTGATTGGCGTTAAATCTTACTACCTTTCAGGTTATACACATAAATATAATTTACTTTACATCCATTACTGTCTGTCGAGTTCACCACCTATCCTTCCATTTATACAGAAGATTCTGCCCAGTATCACAAAATCATTCCTTGTTCTAACAGTTCTCCATTTATAATAAGATGACAATCATTTCCTGATCCGTCCTTGTCAAACACTATTACTTTAGTTTTTGAGAAATTTTTACAAAGATCCATTTTGCCTGTCGCTACATCCAAACGATTTAATACATTCTGCAAGTAACTTTCATCCTCATCAATTTATACGGCATCATCTGTATGTATAACAGAGTTCTCACGTTCACGTTGCCCACTTGTACACCAACCGTATCCTCATCCACCAATCCATAAATAAGGTAAACAGCCATGCCAACTTAACATAGCCTTGTGTACCCGTAAAATATGTTTGTATTTTCTAAGAGTTCCTTCCTCGCAAAATCCCACTATACCTGGTTTGCTAAACAGCATTCAGCAACTCGAGTGTTGTAGTGATGAGTTTCTGCTTTATTTAACTCCGAGAGAGAGTTTGCTATGACAAATACACATCCATCGGGCAATTGTACATCCTCTGACCGCAATGGGTTGAAGTAGATGTGTTTTGCACTTCCTATTTATAAATAAACAAGCATTATCAAACAAGATATTACACTTTACATTTGAGTAAACTGGAAACCAAAGGCAGAGGGAGAAGCTTGGATAGATCGACAGGAATGGAAGAGGTTGTGCCAGATGACCCGCAGAGGTGAAAACGTCCAATGATGATGATTAAAATATTGATAACAAGTATCACAGACACTAAACTATGTTTATGAATGCAAACAGTTTTGCCTAAACACTCTTTCAATAGAGAAAAAAAGTATTTTAGTTAAGTAAATATAAAATTAGTTTAAGTAATCACATGTTAATTAAATTAGTTATAATACTAAACAGATTTTATTATTTTAATATAATACATTTAAAAGTGATCTATGATATTGTTCAGAAAATGTTTGAAAAGTATGCATTGTAGATCATAAATTCATATTTTATGAGAAAATATACTTTAAATTATATTAAAATAAAATAAATGAAACTGTTAAAAAGTTCACTTAATTTATGGAAAGTTATTGAAAGTAGCAGAAACTACTTTAGTTAGTTTAAGGTTAGCTAATGAAAAGATTACCATTTTTATACTTTTTGACAAGTCAATAAAAGCATAAAAATATATGGTAGGAGTATTAATTATACAATGCTTCCCAATTAAAATGTTAGTAATGGCTGGAAGCTAAAAGGTAAACCACATAACAGAGTATACTCAAAATATATCATGCACAGATTCTAAACTCTTGGTTGCAACTAAGTTTTATTGGAAGTCATAGTATGGTTGCCTAGCTTACTACATTCCTAGAACCAGACAATGGCTTCTGTTCTGTGAACATGAAGTTTCCAGATAGGGAGGAACCAGTTTATTCTGGAACCAACTAACCAAGTAATAGGATTGTTTTGTCTGGGGTTTAATCAAGGGTCAGAGCTCAAAATAGAGCCTCTGTATAGACTAGGAATAGGGTATTTTATCCATAAACACTTATGTACAAACTGTTAGTTTTGCAAATAAATGTATAAATCATAATATATCATTAAATTATATTATATTTGTAATAAAGTACAGGAAAGGTGGATAAGAAACAAAAAGGGAATGAACATAATATAGCTCTTACAATGAAAAGAATAACACAGTTCACACATTACATTGATGTAATCGGACAGAGAGGTAATGGTTGCCTCTTGAAGAAAATCGATCGTTACTACCCATTCCATTGACCTAGGTTTCATTCTATCAAAACTCATCAGGAGGGAATGTGAAATGTACAATGCAACTTTCTAAAAGAGGAAACCAAAAAAACAAAATATATAAAATGTAAATTTGTAAAGAATGAGAAGACACTTTGATAGGAAAATGTAAAAGGAATAAATAGGACAAAAACAGAACATGGACATTGAATAAGAATATAAATATACCTTTACTTATTTCACAATTACCTATTGGATTCTTTTGCAAACCACACGCCTTCAGCTCCCATTCATCACGACTCTGTTCATACGAGTGTTTCCACATACTGTACATTTCTTAAATATCTAATTCCAACCGCTTTCACCTTGCTCTTGTGTCTCTCCTGACAAACCCACGCTTCACATACATAAACAATGTTGCGTTAACACACTTTTATACATTACCATCTTTGCTTCTTTCGACACTACTCCATTCTTTGCAATAGTCCACACACATCCAACTACAGTAGCCCCACAGCTTCTTTGGTGCTGACTGACAGCTTACAGCTGACTTCTGACAGTCAACATTTAGGTATATACATAAATTTTGACCGTCAGAAGTGACATCTGCTAAACACGTGTTTTTGCATATCATCTGGTTCGGCGTAGGGATACGTAATTTGGTCTGGTAACTTTTAAAAGCTGTCAGTCAGCACCAAAGAAGCCATAGGGCTACTGTACTCTCTGAGATGCATGCGCATGCTCTCAGAGATAGGGTATTTAACATAAAATATGTTTTTAACTTGTTTCTAAATAGTCTTAAAAAACTCTACCCATTAATTATAGAATTATTTTTAAATATACTGTAATAGTAACAGAAATATTAATTCTTATAGAAATCAACCTTCTTAAGTACAGTTTAAAAAAATAATTGTGGAAATATAATTGGATAGCATAAACCACACCCCCCCCCACCCTTATATTCCCTGCCTGGCTGGAGAACATCTGTTCACTTGGTGCTATCAGTGACATTCCAATGGCCATCATTACAACACCCTTTTTGTTGGGTTCTTATCACACTCTACCCCCCTTTTAGCTGTGCATTATTTCTCAAACCACACACCCCCTGCATGAAGAAAGAAGAGTAAACAATGAGTCATTCATCACCAGACACACAATACAAGACAAAGAAATAACCTTTATCAAGAAGCTTGAAATTGTGAGTGGCTTGCTTGGAAATCAAATAATCACAGATCCTTATTAGCCAAATTATTGCATAGTTTAATCCTATAATCATACCTGTGGTTGCTAAAAGAGCGATAGCTTGATCCATCCCACCACCTTGGGTGCCAATGTACTGCTCAGCTTTAGCGCAAAGGTTGGCAAGACTTTTTCTTGAAATATCAAGCTAAAATAACAGTTTACATAAAGATAAATAAGAATTGGGACACTTTTCAAATTTTTGTAGGTACCGTAAAGAGAAAAGCAATGATACAACTTTATGTGATTTTGGAAAATTTTCCTTGTCTTTAACAACAACAAAAAATGCAATAGCTTCCATGTGCAAATGGGATTTGTGAAATATATTTAGAGTGGGCAGAATTCTTGTAAGGTAAGCGTGAGTGCTGTATTTCCATAAAATACAGTGATATTTTATTTTTTATCCTCTAATGGATTAGAGCAACTTACTTTGTTTGCATAAACCGTGGCCAGAGCGGCCGCGCACACGAGTGCACTAGAGCTGGACAACCCTGATGCTTGGGGCACATTGCCAGTCACCGCCAATGACAATCCCACTGGTTTCTGACCACTCGGTAGAGCTTCCAAAACACCCTTAATACCGCAAAGGACATAACAATACCATGCTGGAGCCTTGCCTGGTTTCACCTCGATCCTGGTTCACAAACAAAACACAGGCTATGTGCATGACGGTGGACATTGGCTTTGGTTAAGGATGCAGCCGTATCTGAATACATAGGTCTAGAAAATTAAATATTGTTGAAAAATTACACATGGACTAAAAAAATGTAACCAACATATAAATAGTTATTAACTAAGACAATAAAAATATTTTTATTCCAATATAAACATACATTTAATTACAACTTATTAATTTTAAATACTTAGATAATGTTTTAATATGCATATATGTTAAATAAATTGTTATAAGTTAATATTTAACAAATAATTAATGATATTTCACTTTCTACTAAATACTTTACTTTTCTTGTTTGGGCCAAACAATATTTTGGCCTTGTTTGTGACCGTGGAAGGGCAGTATGTATGCAGTTTTTATAGCAAAAGGTTTGTTTGTCCAAAAATAAAAGAGATAGTGCAAAAAATAGAAAAGGCCTTCTTTTAGTTTAATTTTCCACATATAGTAAGTAATAACAACAAATTGACACCTTGGCTCAGTTGGTAGCATGTCTGTCTACTGAGCTAAGGGTCCCGAGTTCTATTCTCGGAATGGTCGAAAAATTTATATCAATTGGTGAAAACATGTGGGTTTACCCTTTCAGTGATAAATTAACGGACGAGGACTGGATGTTGTGCCTGTCCTAGTATTAAGTTGGATTATAAGGCACATGAAGCCACAACAGGCCTAGCAGGCTGGTAGCAGAAAACAAGTGGTGGCTTGAATAAAAAACTGATCCAGGCCACAAGTCGATAACAGTCATGGATGTAGGAAAAAAAAAGTAATAACAATAGTTCTAGAATATTTATCATTTAGGCATAATGTAATTTAAAGAAAAACATTATAAAGGAAGAGAAAAAGTGATCAAGTTATGTGAGACCCATGAAACATGGCTAAGACATGTTGAGATTACTATGTTGAAAATCAAACCAAACACAACTACTAAAGCAATATTTTAATACTTATGTCCAAAAAAAGTTTTGTTAAGAAAATTGTAAAAATACCAATTTCAACGTAAATGTTCCCTTTAATCAATAATTATATTCGTCTCTAACTTGATTTAAATCACCCAGAACCAGGGCTGTAAAAATAATATAATAAAATCTCATACCTCAGTTGGTCCGCATTATTTCTGTAGGAATGTCCATAGTTTGGGTCAATATTTACTATTTTAATAACATCACTCGGAAAAGTCTTGACAGCAAGGATAATGCTATTTTTAATTGCCATTGGGCAAACAGAGTACCCACAGTAGTCGACATGTTCACCAATTAAGTTCACTCTGAAATAAAATTAAAGTATTTCCAGTGCAATGTTTTCTACAAAGAGTGTGGTAAGCCTAACAATAGTATCAAACCTAAGGTATGCGAAAATGTCTTTGGGGGTATGAGAAATTTATTTATTTGGAGTATTTAACGTGCACTTCCTGAACCAAGAGATTGTATCAGCCCATAGGAATTTCTATGAGCAAGAGCAAAAGGGTCTAGAAATTTTATCGGGAAAGGTATTTTCACATTTCTCCTAGAGTTCTTTTACATGCCAAACTCTACATAGGAATGATGTCTTTACTTCCCCTCCAAAAGAGGTTTGTATGGAATTTATCGCGCAAGAAAAATTCATAGACCACAGTTGGGTTTGAACCCATGAAAATTGGGTCCTGAGGCGAGCACTTTATCCCAAGACCACCGAGGTCGACTACATGAAATTTAAATCTAGGTACAGTAGCCACATGGCTTCTTTGGTGCTGACTGACAGCTCACAACTGACTTCTGACAGTCAACATTTAGGTATATACCTAAATTTTGACCGTCAGAAGTGACAGCTGCTAAACACATGTTTTTGCAGATCATATGGTTTGGCGTAGGGATATATAATTTGCTCTGGTAACTTTTCAAAGCTTTTAGCTGTCAGCACCAAAGAAGCCATGGGACTACTGTAGGTCTATCTAATTCAATAATAAAGACTGAAAAATCAGGACCAGATTTATTGATAGCCGCAAGAGACCCGAACGTAAGAATACATCATTTTTGTTTCCCTAAATATCCTTTATGCGGTTCTTATCTGGGCAGAGAGTTTAGTTTTAGGGGTACAAAGTTTAATAGAAATTCCATCTGGGGATAAACAAGTAAAAATTGTTTTGAATACGACCCAATGGACTAAGTTATAGATAGGCTACTTATCAATAGCAACTTCCCATTGAGTGGGCAGTTGCAAGTGCACTACCTGTAAGTTCATACAAAATTATATTTCGTATAATTTAATTTAAATAATAACCCTTCACAATATATATTCTATAGATTGTAATGCTTGCAGTACATTGTGGTACAGTAAACTTATCACTTCTTTGGTTTTACATGACAGCTAGAAGAAGCTAGCAGATGGTATCAGTAATGTCAACATTGTCTGGGAGTAACTTTTAGCGCTTGAGAGTATCATTTTATTTACTATTCCAGTTATGAGTTTGAGTGCTAGAGCTCATTCTCACAACTTTCTTTGTTCAAATGAAGATGCATGAAACCATTTGAACAAATGCATTGACAAAAAGGAATGTTGCTCAACTCGCTAGAGAGTTTTTGAGTGTGACCCCTTTAACACGTGATCCTGTGCGCAACTTTAAAACAAACTTGACGATTTTTTAAAAAAAATTGTGAGTTTAACTCAAGTGTTGCTACCAACTAATAATAATTTTTAGTGTGTAATTCTTTCTAAGTTTTCACAAAAGGAACTATGTGCAAACATAAGTTTATGTAGATTGAGGTTATTGAGTTTATAATCATTTTTGCTGAGTTTTTCTTTCAAAAAAAATAAAAAATTATGTGTAAATATGTATGTTAAAAATATTTTCAGACAACTTCAAAGTAATTGAAAGGTTTAAACTCCAAAGAAAGATGAATGTAGGCTAGTTTTAATTTAAGATAGATCAAGACATTTAACTTACTGGTAAGCTAGTATTTTGCAATAATTTAATCCATAGGACCTATACTAACATTATTATTTTAAGTTGTGTGTTTCATAAATAATGTTTTATGTTGAATTGTTTTGTTTTTTTGCTTGTTTTAAATAAGGTATCTAAACCAATTATTTATGTCTACTTTTGTTGAGCTACAAAGTAGGAAGAAAAAGATTACAAGGTTATTTACTGATTTGTAAAATAAGCTTAAGTAAAATGTTAGGTAAACATAGTTACATAAAAAGTGTCTATGCCACCGTTTATAATATTGGGATTTGTACGCAACTTATTTTTTTGTTTACCAGCTGCCACTGCTACTTTTATGCACTAATGTTCTTACAAATGGACATTCAAAGCACCTTTTAGAAAATACATACCTTTTGTGTATGTGTGTGTGTGTGTGTGTGTGTGTGTGTGTGTGTGTGTGTGCTCAGCAATTATAACATTTTACTACATTAATAGTGTATTTTATATCACATGATTTCATATGAATATATGTGAAAGTAGATGGATTATTTTTTTCCCAGCTGTCAGATTTGTCCATTCATGAGAAAAGTGGGGTGCACTTAATGTCCTACTGCTTCAAGATCGATAGGCCCACAAGCAATCATCAAATCTCAATCGAAATAATTTTTTATTTTAAAAAACCAAATGTAGGCTTTATACTGTTGTTTGAAACAAACAAAAAATGTATATCATACTATAGTTAAATGTGTTCTTTCCATAACTTATTGTTGTGTGCATTTTTTTTATCACTAACATTGAAAACCTTCCAAAATTATAAATTATCCAGATTGTTCAGCTGGTTCTATTAAATGAGCCTGGGCAAGTTTATAGTGTAAATTATAGCTCATTTGAGTTTAGTTTATCTGGCAACTATGTATGTACCTGTGTAAATGAGTTATGAAATGAACCCTTTACAACCAACCAGCTCATGTTACAACCTGACCAGGGTGTCCAGCCAAGTTATATGTTTAAACTCCCTGACTTTTCCAGGCGCTCCACATCCAATTTACTTTTTTCCAGACTACTAGATCAATATTAAGTATATTATGAAAATAATTTTTTTAAGATCATAGATTAATATAGTGTTTTATTTCCTATATACATACACATTCTGAAAGTGTGTCAATCAATAGAGGGATTAAACAATTTCTGACTCGGGGGGGGAAATGGACTATTTTAAGTTAAAAATAGTTTCAGTAAAATCGTATTGAACCATTAAATATTTATCTTAAGCAAAAACTATTTAAAATAGTTGTGAGACAGAGTCATTCTTAGTTCCTTCTACTTAAAATGTAGGCCTAGCCAAACTTTCGTGCATGTGAATAGACATGACCCAGCTTTGGCTAAAGACACGTGGCAGAAGGGTGGAAAGACACAAAATTCACTTGTTGACCTTGAGAAGTGATATTAGTCTGCTCAACATGGACAATGGTGTGAAAGTGATTACAGGTTGGGATTAAATGGAAGAAGTGTTATTTTACTATTATAAGTCAAAATATGAGGCTTTTGATAGACAAAATGTAAAAATTCCAGAAATTTTAAAAAAATGCCCTGATTTTTCTATTACTTTTCCCTGACCAAACAAATTCCCTGATAATTCCGTTTTCCATGTTGCTGGACACCCTGCTGACATATCTGGGAAATGCATTTTGTTAACATCGGCAAACAAAATCTCTCACCTTTATTTAAATGTGTAGATGCAGAATCAGTTAGATATTTAAATGCCCTGACTTTTCCTTAGGTTTTAGATTCCCTGACATCTCCTCGTTTTCCCTAACATCAAAGAATTCCCCGACTTCTACAGGTAACTTATTCCCTGTCTGTTGTCAACATGAAATCCCAGTTGGGTATACTGAGGGTGTTTTTTTACTCAAAGAGTTTTCCACACACTCCCTCCATGCAAATGTGGGTACACTTCCTCTCAATTTAATCTTTTTCATCCCTAATACAGTACATAAGTGTATAACCCGAAAGAGTATTGAGACGCTGTGACAAAATAAAATTTGAGCTAAATAAAATTTGGTCGTAAGACATTTGGGAGAGAGCAAGCCTATTTCAAGTTAACAGGTTAGTACCCGAGTGTCATAAAACCCAAAAACCATCACTTTATCAACCAACCTTCCTGGCACAAGTGTGAAGAAATCAGGTTCACACTTAAAAGTATCAGTAAAAAATTGACTTAAATTTTGTATATGAATCCCTTCGGGACTTTCTTGGTGAAAGTGTTCAATTGAAGTCAACTCTGAAGATATATGTTTAGACATTATTTTTTTAGTCTAATCTATGATGAGGCTCCTGCAACAATAAAGGAACCAAAGTGATTATCAGTTTAGTTTTATAAAGAGTTTTTAATTATTTTCCTACTAACTAGTTAATTACCAGAGCTGTGGGGTTGGAGTTGTTGTGTTGGAATTAATTTTGGTTGGAGTCTGAGTGTGAGTCAGTAAAAATGTACCGATACCAATTTCGACCTCAAAATAAAAACCTGTAGGTAATATTATTATAATATTAAGTTAACTATACAAATTTTATTTTAAGCTTTTTTTTTCTTTAGGAGCAATATTTGTAATTTGTAGTGAGAAATTTATTTAAATATACATTCCCAATGTCAAAGAAGCTTACCATGAAGTCATTTGTATCAGAGTATTTTACTTCGGTTAAATAAATAGAAACATAGAAGTATCAAAGTTGGAGCCAAAGGCTTGGCGTATTGACTCTACAGCCCTGTTAATTACCAGTAATCTGGTAATTCTTTTTCATTACTTTATCCAGGATTTTAGAAATACCTGATAGGCTTAGGTAGGTTAAGTAACATAAGACGGCAGTGAGTCAGAACTCTCCAAAACTCTACATACATTTTATTTTAATTCGGTATTGTTAATTATGATAAAAGCTATGAATTAGCCCATATATCGTACTGTACCTAACATTTTTATGGATTTTTTTAATTTTTAAGTGTCAGTAATTGTGATGTTTTGAATGTAAAGTTTTCCTTAGAAAGTGATTCAACTCGCTTTGAACTCCTTGTCTAGTGGTGGAGTATCAACAAAAGAGAGGGAGTAGGGAAAATGGCCAAATTTCCAAATGGAATTGCATTTGAAAGCATTGCAGATCCAGTGGGTCCAGCAATTTACCACATAGTTTAGCTTAGAACTGATCATAAAATATAATATTGTAAAATTATTAGGTAGGCCCATAACAGTTTACAAATACAAAATACACTAATAGCAGTTTAATTACATACCATCTATGTAATATAAAACTACAGTAGCCAAGTTAACAAACAATTATAATCTAAAAAAATCAGGGCGTATTTTAATTTTATATTATTTAGCCTAGTAAATTTGTATAGTAATAAAATATTTCAATTTTTTTCTAATATGCTCATTATGGATCCAATAAAATTACTCAGTTTGCTACCCTCTCAACATCCTTCCTCTCAAACGATAACTAAAAAAATTAGCTACTTATAAGTTATATCTTAATTTCCCAATAAGTCTTATAATAATGAATAAAAATTATCTATACTAATAAATTATACCTTAATTTTCTAATAAGTAGATCTTTTCAAAATAATAATTTGATAACTCACCACAGATCAAACAAGGAAAAGTTTATCGGTGGTAATACAAACTATTAATTTCGAAATTATCCTAAAATTAATACATTATACTTTTATCAGTTTACACGTATACTTGAGGTTTTTTTCATAGGTTTACATGAACACTTGAGATTTAAGTTGTTTGAAACAATAATTTACAACGCGTCAGCAGTGATAACGAAATTATCATTCGAGCAAGCTCTAATATCCCTTAAGAAGTTTTGGGCATTTAATTTTTTCCTTCCCCAAATGACCACTAGAGTGCAGGAAAATTTAATCTAGTTTGAGATCTATCTGAGAATGCCCCAGGATATCTCATAAACATAATTATTTTAAAATATGATTATATGAATAATACTATTGAGAATTAATATAACCGTTTAATTGAGAATGTACTTTTACATTTGTGAAGATTTTATAATGGATAATTTAAACATGGTCATTTGTGAGGAGAAATAAATAAAAGGGTTGTACTAAGGGTTGAAAGGGAGATGTGCGTAAATAGTAAATAATCGACGTTATTCATTTAAATTAATCACTTTCCTTCGTCACATTACTAATTGGGTCTTTAAAACATACCAAATACACGCTAAAACAAAATACAAACCATTTTTATAGAATCACGGGCTCGCTGAAACAGGCCTTATAAGCTACGGTTGAGCGGCGAGTGTGTAGTGGAATGACCTTGAGAGATATCTCCCGGTAGATGACGGTGCTTATCTGAGAAGGGCTGGCCTCTGTCATCTTCTCCATTATTAGTAATTAAATCTCCGAGCACTGGTACATTCATGTGACGATTGGAGCATGAAATGAATTCTCTTGTGACTGAATACTGTGTTACGAATCGAATAATTCACTGTTTATAGAGAATGGTGCTCCCCTTCATATTAATATTTTTTACAAAATATATTATAAAACAAAGAACAATTTTTATTTTATTTTCAAAAAGTGTTGTGGGTCAGGGACACTGTGGCCTATGGTAATTGTTGTATCTAAACCATCTAGATTAATCTCAAAAGGACTTTTCGATGTTACACTTCTTTAATAAAATCAACTAGGTGCTCTTGGTCGACATAGCTTCAAGAACTGCAGGCATCAGTTGGGGTAGAGTGGCATTCATGTGCATGACTCTGCCCCCAACCTTGAGGAGGAAAAAAATAGTTGGGACATCTGCATACAATTCAAAACTGGTGCCGAGACTTGGCCCTGGGATTCCCAATATGTGCGAAGAAGGCTTTGTTTAGACAAGTTTAACTGAAATTTTCAGTACAGATAGAAAAGTAACTATGGTAGAGTTTATGTGAAGGAGTCTTTCACACCAAACATGGTAATAGAATTTTTCCTCCTTCAGGAAAACGAGAACAGTAAGTCTGTTTCTATTAAAGTTACTCTTAAAAATATTTAGACTTGAGTTCCAAATAATTGGAATGACTCTTCAGTAATCATTGACTCGGCATGAAGGTCTGGAGTCTCAGTCACTACATAAAATCTAAGAGAGATCCACACAAGTAGATCCAATCTGAGAAACTACGATACAATTGAGCAACGATACTGATTTTAAAAGAATAGCTGGGAAAAATTGACCAAATTAATGTATGTCCTATAATTATACTTCTCATTGATGATTCCTGGATAGTGGTATAGCATTGGTGGACAAAACCAAGGGTCTTGGTTTCAATTCTCGTGTCTAGATATCATTTTTCAAAATTTATGAATATCCTTATTGGTAGTTTAATCCAAGCATGTCAAACCGTTCCCCAGTTGAGGGCCGAATAAGTATTTGGGGAATTGTTCAGGGGCCATACATGAAGTTTATATGACGGTTAGGACCTGATGCCCAAATATACATAATAAAAGACATGAACGAATAATTATTTAATTTTAACTTCAATTTGAACCAGGGGCGGGATTAGCAAGGTTTCAGGTGGTGCGAGATCTCATTATGGCGCCCCCTGTACATAGATACTAAAGATAACATACATTTTTTACATCATTAATAACTCAGACCTCCGAAAGATTAGCATAGTAGTAATATGGATGAGAAACAATAACAGTAAAAAGAAACAATATTTGTTTGAAAAGGTTCATTTAAACTACTATACTACAGACAACGCTTACATCCCACAAAAGTCAAATTTACATCGTAAATTAATTTAAAATTAAAACAAATTAAGAAATGAAAAATGAACTAAAAAGCCTAGATTGCCACTTTCCTCGCTTTTGCGCGTGCAAATTTTTTTATTAATTCAGAATAATTAAAATCTTGGGCAATACTATTTTCTATAGATAAAATTGCTAGATCTGACAGTCTATCCTGACACATGGTTGAACGTAAATAAATTTTAATGAGTTTTAATTTACTGAAACTTCTTTCTCCGTTAGTTACAGTTACAGGTATGGTCAGCAAAATTCGAAGTGCTGACCACACATTCGGAAATATAGCCCGCCAACCATTTTGTTTAATAAGTTGGAGAACTTTTATTGGTTCTGCTGATTCAAGCTCTTTCAATAATGGATTCAAGTATAAAAGTTCCTAAACTAATTCACGACCAGATATGTCACATTTTCCCCCATCGGTTAAACTCAGTTCTAAATCTGCACAGCCTTTTTCCAATTTGGACTTTTCAGGAATTGTTTTGATATTTTATAAAAAGGAACATGTATCATTAAATTTGGATAGTTGGGTAAATCGAGTGACCAACGCATTCTCAATTGTATCGATCATAGGGTAAAAGACGTTATTTTATACAATTCTTCAGGATCTGTTGGTGTCTCATCTACGGCCTCGTATTCAAATAATCTCTTCTTTCTTGGGACCGAACTGGCTTAAAAATAGGATCTGTTCCAGATTGAAAAGCAATTTGCTTAGCTGTTATCAGAGCAGACGAATGACCCCGGTACTATTTTATAAATTCCAAGCAGTTCTTCAGCAATTGTGAAGCGTTTGGTAAATCCATAGTTTCAGACAGCATTGCCTTACTTACAATGTTTACTTGAAACAATATATCATACCAAGCTACTATTGTTAATATAAACTCAAATTGCTCCATGTTCTGAATCAGCGACAAGGCCTCTGATGCTGCAACTGGGTCATTCGTTTCTTCGTGAAGATCCAGAAGGGCGTCATGATCTGAAGGGTAGTGATAACGAACTGCAGCGAGGCTAGAAAATCTACTCTCCCAACGAGTTTCACAAACTTTTTCCAGTGATAGTCCTTCTACGTGCTTGGATATCACTTCCCATCGCTTTGTTGATCCATAGAATAGAACAAACAGTCTTTGAAGAAATCCGAACAAAGAAGCCGATTTAACAGATGTTTTGGTGGCATCTGCTATTACCAAATTTAAGCTATGACAGCCACAAGGATTAAAAAATGCTCGTGGATATTGGTTCAGAATTCTGCTTTGGACACCTTTTTATTAATCCTAATTGAAATATCATAATTTATATTTTGAAGAGGTGACGGTGATGGTATGTCTGGTATACCCTCGTCTGGAATATTTTGAACTGCATATGACATTCCAGAAATAGCTAAATCTTCTTGTGTATGCTGCTCTTCATCTTCATGGGCTTCATCTGAAGAACTTCTATAAAATAGGTCTTCTTCCGTCCAGTGTTGGACTAGTCCTGAAGATGACGATTCGGATGACTTCTCAACTCTCAAAAATGTTGCTAGCAATTTTGCAGCCTTTTGAGTTTCGCCTTGCTTTTTTCGTTTTCTTTTTAAGTTTTGTGCGCCAGATGATTTTTTTTTGGGTAGTGACATATTTTGTCTGTAAAGAAAAGGATGCATTATACTTTGTAAATATTTTCAATACAAAGGTAAACTGAAATTACCTAAAATCATTCTACACCCAAAAATATTGTCACTCGGAAACTTTTACTATGGGAGCAACAAATACAATACATACTAGATCAAAATGTATTGAAAAGCTGATTTTCAAGTTGCGATTTAGGGTGACTTGCATAACATAGTCTAATTCCGTTTGAATGTTAGTTGAACGCAGTTTTAATTCTAAATTAAATTAGTGCATTGCATATCAACATTTTAGTTGATAAATACATTTAGCAAGTTAAATGCTCGAAAGTAGGTATTTAACGCAGCTAAAAGTTTTTTCAGTACAACAAGAATTAGAATGAAAGAGGGTATTTTATGGAACTAAAATTTTACGCCTACATTTATTTTAAAACATTAACTGTCTTACTTATTAAAAAGTCTTAGTCAACATCAAAACAACAGTTTAACTAATAACCACTTAAGACATTAAGTAATGCTTAATTTTTTACTCATAAACAATGTTTTAGATGTATTTAGTTGACTAACGCAGAATTATTTTTGCTATAGCAACACTTTGCAGATGACCAAATGAAAGATCGAAATCATAGCGAAAATCCCCGTATTTACTGTTTCAAATTGCATTGCAAGTAAAAAAAAACACAAAAAGTTCACGTGACACGTTCACACAGAAACAACGGACCACAACTGTTGACCATTTGTTTAGACTGATTATTGCTTACATAAGTAGGTATTTGTATTTGTTTATTTCAGCATTATTCGGGAAGAAATAAATACAAAAGAATGGCTAAACGTAAAGATAATTGTACTTATTGTCATAAATTTTATTTGTATGAATTATTATAGGTATAAATGCTTTTTACTAACTACACCATAGTCAAAAAATTATCGAACTTTTCCACATAGTTGAGTTTTATCAGATACATTAACAGCTACACATACTGTTTGAGTGACGCCATTTTGTTAGTTAGGCACTTAAACAAGGGTCCAACGATGTTTAATTTGACATTAGTTAGGTTCGCTGTTTAGCTATTAGCTAACACTAAATAACGTTTATGAGTAATAATTTTTTTACCCAAGTAAAATCTTTATCTATTTCAAGATAACGGAATTTTGACATGAGGGACATGGGCAGAGAAAAAAAGGTTTAGCTGTTTTTCCGACGGCGCTAAACATAATAGCCCGAAAGGCGTTGTGCAATGCGTTGTTAATAATAATAATAATAATAATAATAATAATAATAATAATAATAATAATTGTATTTACAAAAAATACGTTCAGGAAGATGACAAACCATGTTTAACTAATTCAAATTGAAGAAGATGTTAAACTGATGCCATGTAAGTCACCCTTAGACTAGCTTAGGTATGATCTATGATTTACGTAAACACAAATATGTCTAACATGATGTTGTTTCTAACACAATGTTACTAATATCTTACATTACATAACAACATTTAGGATACTCACAGAATACCTAATTTAACAGTAGTAACGTTTCGACAATAATAATTAACGATAACTATTCAAATTCACTTGGAGCTCGCCACATAAACACAAATCACAACACATGCACCCATACACGAATCAACGCCAAGACAACGGCTGGTGATCGACGAAAGAGTTGCAAACGGTGCGGCGCGGTGGTGGACAGAACTAGGGATGGGCAACTCGAGTTGACTCGACTCGGTCGGTACCACACAGCCTAGATCACTGTTGTATAAAATTTATTTTGGGGGTAGAGTTAAGTAGTAATAGGTGATTGGTTTTATTTTTTTCGCAGACGATTTATCGTTTTATTTTCTGCACCCCTTTTATGACGGCGCCCAGTGCGGTCGCACCATCCTAGGGCCTCCCCTGATTTGAACTTGTGGGCCACATAGAATTAGCTCGGGGTCCACGGTTTGGATGGGCCAGGCTTAGCCTTAGATAATTATATAAATAATTTGACAACCAGATCCCTAGGCAATTATGTTTTTTTTTCAAGAAACTGTATTTATTAAAGTTTAAAATGTTCACATTTAATTTAGATTTTTTATTTTCTATAGCATCTTAATATAGTAATGTAATAAATTATACCTTTTATTAGAGTTGGGTCGAATCCACTATTTTACTAAACTGATTCTCCACTTTACCTTTGAATCCTGAATATTGATTTTGAATCTTGGGACAAATTATCATTAGAGGAAATTTAAATATAACTAATAATATAGAATATAAATACGAGGCCTAATTAAACGTTAAATTCTTTTTTATCTATAATAAAATTTACTGAAACATGTTTTTAAGTATAAAAAGTACCTACTTAAAATATATTTTAAAGTTATAAAAAGTAACATCTATGTATTATTAAAATTGGAAAAAGACCATTGGGTTTTTTCTGAATTTTTACTTGTGATCGTTGTCTTACTGCATACTTTTAATCCAATCCACAAAACACACTGAGGTATCCCCCTCCTATCACTATGCTGCCTTCCATTTCCCCTCCAAACAAATTCTGTTGGAGTTGTTTAGTTCAATTTGACATTAAAAAAAAAAGATTTTACGACGTGATGACATCGTAACAAACATGGCCTTCACACTTAATTAAATCTGCAACAGAAAATTGTATTGATTCATCGAAAGGTCACCAATAGCCACTTTAGTCGCTCGCTTGACATGGGAAGCTATTTAATCTTTATTTTTTAAATGGTCTGCTCCTTTATCTTTATTTCATCTTTAAATTGGATTAATATATTAATGGTAACAAAGTATTAAATGTTTAAGGTCTATTTTTTACTAGCGTAGCTTTTTGAGCCGATCGTAGTATCGAGGAGCTGTGGAAAATATATTTATGGTCTTGTGATTACTTTCCAATGCATTCATAGAACTGTCATAAAGTTAATAAACCTCGGATACATAAAATGCATTGAGTTTGGTCAGTTTTGCTGTTAGAAATTTATGTTCATTTACGATCTCTCTCGTTCTATAAACGTATATTATTGTCTTATGTTTTGTTATATTTAAGGTGTTTAAAAAATATTTGGTCTCTATAGATATAAATTTATAGGGAGGTCAGTTAGTATTGTTATAAAAGATTTGTTACGTTTAAGACGTTTAAAGTACCCTTTGCCATTTCATATCATAATGAATTAAAAATTAGAATATATTATGTCTATGAACATCTGGGTTGGAGAAAGACAATCCTAGAAGGCTGTTCGAGGACTCCAAAAAGAAAATGCTTTTAAGAATGATGTATTAATTGTTTGTTTAGAGCTAAAATTGAATTTTAATTCCGTAATTTACTTAGTGCTGTGATATCACCATATACTTTTGATGAAGACTATGTATTACCAATTATTGAAGGTATTACAATAGTGAACCTGCTAGGTAAACAACAACAAACCAACAATTCAGGTAATCTGTTGCTGATTTATCATAATTCCACCATTAGTGAAGAACATATAGAAGGTTTATACTTTTCAACCAGGCAAATTTTGTGGAGGGACTATCCCCCCCCAAACCAGCAAGACGAAGGTCCTTTGCACCGTGTACAGTTATTCTTATTGAACCTAACGTAGTTTCGCAAGCCTTTTAAATCCCCATCTTTTTCAATCTCTTAGCTAAGTATTATACTTCAACCAGAAACTAAACTGTATTCAATTCACATATTTATTTATTATTAGCTAAACATCACTATTCGTCGTCTGGGAGACGACTTGTGTATGGTATGTATATTGTTTGGTCTTAAGAGGGTTTGGTAGGTATCATTACGTCATCTATCACAATTAACATTGGCACGGTTCTTTAAAAGTCCAACCATTTATTTTTTCAACAATATCCGGTTGTGTTCCTGTACTACCTCTCTTTTTAATTTTAGATCCTTTGACACCTGGTGGTCCCAATATCAGTGATCGTGTCTACTGGAAGTCATTGAGTAGACTGAACACTTTGAAGACTTCACACAAAGAAATAAAATATAATTTATGTACGCCCTGGCATTGATCCACTTTAGGATAGGAGGGTTTAGGGAAGGATGTTTACAACATGATTCAGTATTTAAACATTGAAAACTATTTATACAGGATCTATATAACTTTATGGCATTAGGAACTTGGAAGTCCATTGCCTCACTCACAAAATTAGGTCATCCATCCCTATCTTGAGCTAGTTCTATCCAGTGCACCTCATTACACCCTATCTCTTTTGGATATATTTTAAAGTTATCTTATCATCTGCGTCTAAGTCTTCCTAATGATTTCTTCCCATTGGGTTTGCCAGTCATTACTCTGAACATGGTTCTAGATTCTCCCATTCACACTGCATGTCCTCCCCACTGTAATATACGATACTTGATTAACTGGATGTATCTATAAAAATAATATTATTGAGGCATCCAGTTGCAGAACTGCCTAAATCCAATTTTTGAAAAACGTGAGATAGTGATGGTGCTGCCTTCTACTTGATCTCCCTCAAATTAATATGATCCCAGAATGCAGCAAAATTCTTTCCCTGTTATTTTTATATTGGAAAGGCAGGTGTAATTGCAAAACTCTCTCATTGAAAAAAGATTACTGCTTTAAAACTCCATAGAACCAATCTTCACATTTGGTTTCAAAACTGCTTCAATGCAATGTATTAATTGCGGGACATCAGTGGTGCAGTTTCAAATCTCTATCCTTCCTTTATTGCTACCATCACTCATTTTTACCCCCAGACCGTGTCTTTGGATGCATATAAAAGACTATTAAAACAAAATAAACCATTGGGAATCCAAATAAGTATAGTGAGATTTTCTCTGAGTATTCTACTGTTCAGGTTTTGGGGGAGGACTTATCAGTTGTTGACTGGAAGAAGATTGTAGAATCAACTGTTAAATCCACAGGCCGGTGGCATCTTAAATTATCAGAAGTTAAAAAAAAGTTAAGTTAAAGGGAGTACAGAAAAATGGAAACAAAACTGTGCTTATAATATTAACGGTAATTTATATAAAAATTGATGTTGGAGCATATCAATCCGTCTTGAAGAAAGGTCAGGCATTGGCAAATATTAACCCAAATAAACTACTTCACTAAGTTTCAGTCAAAGCAGCAAAACTAGCAGATGTCAACGCTCTTTAAAGAGGCATGTTGGTAGTGACTGGAGAAATAACGCAGATTTAAGTTTTTACAAATATATTCTTGATAGTTTGGTGGACACCAGTGGTAATGGTATTGAAACTGAATAATATGAAGATATTTACCCAAAAGTATAATAAATAATAGTATTTTTATATTTTAATTTTGATTTTTTTTCTGATAATCTATACTTTTGACTCCATATTGAAATATTTTAAAGATTGTTTTAAAATTGTTAACAAGTGTGTAAATTATAATAATTATTCAATAATTTTATTTCAATAAACTGTTCCTAACATTAGTTTAATGTAAACGATTGTTTTAATTTCCAGAAACAAAACTCTCTGAATCCTTCGTACATTTTCAAAATTGACTATATTCAAATATCCAATATATTTAATATAGCCGTTTCATTTGGTCTTGAATATTTATTTAAATATTGATAATAAATCCCAGGTTTTACATTAATTATATCTGCAAAATCTGTTCAATCCCAGCCGATTTCAAGCCAAGCCGGAAGATTTTTGTGTTTTTCTCAAAATCACTTATGGATTTAGACAGTTCTGCGACTGGACGCCTCAATTGTAACTAAGGTTTACTCCCCCTCCCCATTTTTCTCAAAAGATCCCCTCGGGATTCATCAAAACATGATACAATACTAACAAAATGTGTGATGGACTAAACTGAGCGATTGAACATGAAGCTTCATTTAACAAACTCATTTACAAGACTGGGTGGGCGACTGAGAATAACAGTATAAACTGTTTGTAGTTGGGCGACTGAATAAGTCAAAAGTGAAACTTAATTTAACAAACTCGTTTACAAGAATGTTTGTGGATATTTGTCATATGAAAAAAAAAAGTAGGAAACCCACTTTTAACCACTAACATTAATTGCTTTTAAAAATACATCTGATTTGATTTATTAATTATAAAATTAATCTAAAAAGTTATCTTAAGTGTACAATAATACCTTGTGAATTGCTCTGTGATTTATCTTTACATTACTAACCCTTTCAGTCATACTGTACCAGAAAGAGGACAATTTCAATTTTTGTTATTTTAAATTATATTAACACAAAACATGTCCCCTTGTCACAAAGTCCTATTTTTAAAACATTAGATAACATATCTGACTGGTGCTGCACTCTATGAGAGAGAATATAAATCAGCAATAGTGATGCAATAATGTAGTTTCTTAGGGAAACAAAATAGCCTTAATTCTCTCAACATTAAAGGTTATTTTCTCTGACAGGTTCTAAAGTTAGTAAATAATTTGTTTAATGTTAGAGGATTTGTTTGTAGGTGAATAAATTTTATATTTTCACATAAAAATTTTCCACTAGTCAGCTGATTTCCCTTAAAATTTTTGTAGACAATTATTTCTACTTGTTTTTGGTTTTTATTTTTGGTAAGTGAAGTTAAGTTGTGCTGTTCAATTTAAGTTATAAATATGGATAACACATACTTAAGTACATTTGATCATGACAGCCCGGCTGTTATAAAAGATAAAATTAAACTGAACAATACAGAAATTATAAATTTACTTGGAAGTGGGGATTTATCTGATATAGATGATTTGTGTGATGATGAATTTGAGGAATTGCAGGATTTTGAAGAGTTTGCAGGTAAAAATGTATTTTCTTGTGTATACCTAGGCTGTATCCGAATAGTCAAGTACACTTGACGACTTTACGACTTTACACGCACTTTGGATCGAAGACTGTAACAGACTATTTGGATGGCAAAATATCCTTTTCACATCCTTGAGTCCGCAGTGCTGCTTCCTACCAATAATCTTAGAAACCATTTTAAATACCATATATCAGCCCCGAATTAGCATAGGCCACTTATAGATTTGTGGTGACTTATTTTCACTCCACATGACAAATTGTCCTAATTATCCAACACTACAAAAAAAAGTATATTTAATGTACGTTATCAAAGATCACATTACTCTACGAGTTCTATTTCTAGCAGACAAAAAATTTAAAAAAATTCTGATCAAACACAGCATCGACGGCGTGTCAAGGGTAACTTGCTGTCGCCCTTGGCCTTGTGGGCATGTGAGGGCGCATTAGCACACTTTGTGAATATTCGGACGGATCTGCACTTGTTCACATGATTGCTAATGCAACTATCAAGTGAACGTCAAAGGTCAACGGCGTGTGAAGTAGACTATTCAGATATAGCCCTGGTTAAACTAAATATTTAGAAAAGTAAAGATTTACAACTTTGAAAAATAAATAAGTTTTTTGAATAGGTTCCTTTTTAGTCACATTTTATCTTTGAAGGTGTGAATTACACCAAAAAATGTTCACTTTAGGTGACAGTCAACCAGATGTTTCCAATGTTGATCTTATAAATGTATTAGAAGGAGCATTAGTATATTTTGATTATGGTAGAGAACTTATTGTTAATGACAAAGTAAGTCCTAATGAATCCTTGTCCACTGAACCTCTTCAATGTGTCCTTGGTCCCAGTGAAGTGTTTGACAGTAAGTGACATAAGAAACATAATGCAATTAGCACTGTGCAAGTCTGAAAACAATGCAACAGTTTTCAGTATGTGTGCCAGTGCTAAAGAATTTCAATAATAATATTTTGATTCACTTGACTTAACTAACAAAAATAATGTTGAATGGTTGCAAATAGGTGGGTGTGAGTGGCGTCCATAAGATGCTGTTGGTTTTCATACTTATAACATAAGACATTGTGGAATTACAAAGCTATACTCAATTCTTTGAAAGATATCTTGACAATGATCTACTCCTCTGTATGGTTCATTCAACTAATATGTTCACTGTACAAAATCATACAGCTATTTTTCCTGCTAATACATTGGAAGAAATAAGAGCTTTTATTGGGATTCACATTATAATGGACAATTTGTGCTATCACAGAGTTAGAATGTTCTGGGAACTACAGTTACGAATTCCGCTCATTGCTGGTAACATTCAAGTTAACAGGTTTTACAAAATACGCACTAATCTTCATATTGTTGATACAATGAACAAAGATAATGACAAATGATCGGTTCAATAATTGGTGCATAAAAATATTTGTTTTATGCGCAGAAAGTGGAATGATGTAGGATTGATTTCCTTATATATCAAGGCTTGACAACATAGCTCAATGTGAATATGCTCAGTTTGGCTTAGGATCAGCTGTTGTTATGCACATCACCTATAAACAATGTGTTGATTTTTCAACAACTTCTTTAGTCCTTATTGGCTCTCCCAGTGTCTTAGCAAACAAAACATCCTTGCTGTTGGACCAGTCCGCGTGGACAGGTTCTGCAAGCCACTGTTTGATTCAGACACAATTATATAAAAAATAATCAAGAATTGTGGCTTTATTCAAGAGTTATTGAGCAGAGACAACCTTATCCTACTTACAAAATGGTATGATAATTCTTGTGTAGTTACAGGTTCCAATTTCGTCGGGGCTGGAAATGTAGATAGTTGTGAAAGATGGGAGAAGAAAAGACATGAATATAATAATGTACAAAGGCCAGGCGCGGTAAAACTTTATAATAAAAATATGGAAGGAGTAGATAAGTGGGATTTTCTGATTGCCATCTACCGTACCTTCATTCATTCAAAAAATTGGACCCTAAGAATGTTTACCCATGCCCTGAATCTAGCTGTAACTAACGCTTGGCTGGAATACCTAAAAGAGGCTAAGATCCCTGGAGTCACTGACGAAGATATGATGGATATGATTCATTTTCACCAATATGTTGGGGAAAGTTTGATACTGACAGGTAAAGGCATTCAGAAGAAATGAAGACGTCAATAATCACAAGAACAAGTCAGCCCTGTAGTCCATCCCAAGAGAACAGCTATAACCAGACCGATTGAAGATGTGTGTTTTGCTGGTTATAACCATCTATCCGAGTATGTTAGCCAAAATAATGAACCGCGATACAAGAACTCGAGGTGTAAGGGCAAAAGCTACTTTATGTGCACCAAATTCAAAATCCATTTGTGCATTTGTAAGGATAAAAATTGCTTTTTGCAATTTTACACTAAATAAGAGAGCTTAAAAATAAGTCATGTTTTGTATATTAAAACTAAACATTTTTCAATAATCTTTACTTGTCCAGTTATTATGTTAAGTTAATTTTTCCTTGTTTAATGTTATTACTTAGTCAGTTTTATTAAAATACATTAATCACTGTTGTAACTATACTAAAAGTGTTTCATTTACCCAATTTTTTTATAAAAAAAAAAAAATAGCTTTTTCAAACTCCAGACGTGGTGGTAATAGCGTCCTGTGTATAGGACGATCCAGATCTCAGATATGGAACATTGGATCAAATTTTTTTTTTCACTAAAAAATTATAAAAGCTATATCAGTAAGTATGGAAAATTTCATAATTTTCCTTCCAAAAATGGAAAAGTGTGACTTAAGGCCATACGTCCAGAAATATTTTTTTTCGTCATTCAAAAGAGTTTTATTCTATGAAATGTTACACACCAAAACTTTATTT